>VZTM01003948.1:383543-439354 GCA_013400555.1 Jacana jacana | reverse complement strand
CTGCCAGGCAGCTCCAGCCACACTGCCCCAAGCCTGTAGCCAGCCATGGGGTTGGTGTGGCCCAAGGGCAGGACCTGGCATTTGGCCCATTGAAGCCCATGCCAATAACATTGGCCTATGGATCCAACCCACTTAAGTTCCTCTGCAGAGCTTCCCTGCCCTCATGCAGATCAACATTCCTGTTTAACTTAGTGTCATCTGCAAACTTAATGATGATGCTCCCTATATCCTTGTCTAATCATCAAGAAAGACATTAAGCAGATGTCACATGTCGCACAGTAACAGAGAAATAACACAAATTATTAGTACTAGCAATTCCTAAAACAAAATCTTCCCCAAAATGTTTCAGTTTCATACATTGACCCCACCACTGAGCCAGCTCCAAAGTGTGAGCAGCACACGTGAGCTCTTCATAAGGAGGAGCAACTTCTCTTCTTGACCTGCCTAAAATGTGAGTGCAGTCCCGTCCAGAGAGTTTCCCGGGATCTCAGGGGAAGCAGAACTCCTGCACGTCCCCAGCAAGAGATCAATGTTGATTCAGATTCTGTTCCTTCCATCTAAACATCTCTCAAGACTAATTTCAACTGCAAAGGCAAAAGACTTATCTACGGTTAAAGATTAATTTTATCATTTAATCACTTGCATATTTAATCTTGTTTGTTATCAAGTGTGGGCACTGTTTGTCCAGTTCACTCCTCTCTCTGCTTGGCCTACTGCAGTGAAACCCGTGATGCAAAAAGACATAGAAAGAAACCCAAAACTAGAACAGGATCATAAAATTTGCCAAATCACACGCTATCAAATGCCTCTTCCAGCTGAAAAAAGCCAAACCCTAATACCCCTCAATCTTCATTATCATTATTCTTCTTCACAAGTCCAGCACTAGATGCAGGAAGCAGCTATGAAGTGCTTTGACCACTTCTACTCCATGCATCAACGGAGTATTGAAATTGAACGCCTCCCTCTGAATGACAACTTGCTTCTCCTTAGTCCTCAGTTACTTTCTCTAAAATTAAACAATTAATAAGCCAGGAGCTACATGAGCTATAAATTATTCATCCAAATGAACATTAATCAATTATAAAGATATAGGAATAAAGAAAAGAAAAAGAAAAAATAAAGAAACAGCTATTTCCTTTTAATATTAAACCTGTTCTAGCCAAAATGTCTGTACACTGATGTAATTTGCATAATGGCAACGCAAGCACAGCTATATTATGGGTATTTATGTTAAAATATCTCTATGTTTGTCAAGCAGCCTAACAAATCTGAGACCAGTTACTGATAATCAGATGGCCAGGAAAATGTTACAGTTCTGGGCTCTGTGTGTGAATAGAAAAGGGGATTAAAATTCCCCTAAGTGACTAGTTTCACCACTGCTTAACAATCCTGCCTCTTGCATTCATACACAAGCTAAAATACAGCCTTCAGACTTTCCCAGGTCCTTTGGAAAATATTCTAGGTTCACAGGAAATGCATCGAGTAACTTTCTTGACACTTAGAGGAAAGGAAGACAACGGGCACCGTCCCATTTTTGGCTAAGCCACGACCTGCGAAGAGCTACGCGAGAAGCACAGGAGGATTCTCATCCCTTGATTTAAGCTAGATTTATTCCAGATGTGGGCATCTGGAGCCAGAGGGAGGCCAGAACTCTTCTTCTGCAAAAGCCGTTCCTGGTGAATAAGGCGTGCAGCCATTTCTGGGAGCTTTGGGAAGGCGGCATGGCGAGGCTTTGCTGGGATCGAGGTCCCAGGGGGTGGCACCTCTAAAGAAGAGGTAACGGTAAGGTCAGAGCTGTCAGAAAGAGACACCCCATCACAGACACACCACCACTCTTTAGTTTTCCACCTCCATTCTTCTCCATGCTTTATTTGTGGTACTTATGTAAATTTTAAGCTCTTCAATACAAAACTCATCCTTCTCTACAACTGCTTGGAAGGACATTGTAGAGAGGTTGGTGCTGGTCTCTACTCAAGGGCAATTAGCGACAGAACAAGAAGGTTTGGCTTCAAGCTGCAGCAGGGTAGGGTTAGGCTGGACATTAGGACAAAATTCTTCCCAGCAAGAGCGGTCAGAGCCTGGAATGGGCTGCCCAGGGAGGGGGTGGAGTCCCCACCTCTGACTGTATTTCAGAGTAGATTGGATGTGGTGTTGAGAGATCTGGTGTAGGGGAGAACTTTGTAGAGTGAGGCAATCATTTTGGTTGGAAGAGACCCTTGGGACTCGATGATCCCAAGGGCCTCTTCCAACCAAAATGATTCTATGATTCTATGAAAACTGTCACCTACTTAAGAGGGGTGCAATGCAAAACCCGCCAGGACCCATAAAAAAGGAAAGTAGGATCTTACCTGTAGCTCTGTAACAAGAAAGAATTTCTAACAGGATCAGAACTTACCCTGGGAACGTATAGCCCCTGTTCCACGTTAAAAATACTTCACTAACCTAAGATTCCAGTTTTCTGCAGAGAGGGACGATGCTTTTCACATCATTCCAGCATTAACCAAAGGATTCCAGCAAAGGATTCCAGTGTCCTGAGGAACTCCAAAGGAAGCTCCTCCTTTTATTCGGCAGCTCAGCTTTTCCTTATTTCCTAGTGCCATACAGCAGGTTACCCAATCCTACTCAGCATAACGAACAGGGAAAAAAATCCTCGTTAACTCATCTTTATACTCATGCAAAATAACTGCTGCGGAGCTGCGATCTACAGGAGGTGAGGGAGCCACCTCCTGACACTGGGTCATTAATCATTCACGTTCTGGCCGCTTTGCTGATGTTGTTTTATGGATTAATTTAATTAATCTTAACTGCTTGAGCCCGAGATTATGACAAAAGCCCTGGAAATTCTCAAGCGAAGACTAAACTCCATCCTGGGAGCATTTGGATGAGGTTTTTTTGGCTGATGTAGGGTTTGTTGTCGATGCAGTAGGAGGGGAATGCAAACCATCATGGAAGATGATGCTCCCCAGTACGAGAGAGGCATGGACATACCGGAGTGAGTCCAGCAAAGAGCCATGAACTGGAACTGGGCAATGGAGCACCTCTCTTTGAGAAGAGCTTGAGGGCACCAACTGCCCAGAAACTACTCAGCCCCTGACATCATCAGGGTTATCCTATCATAGAATCATTCAGGCTGGAAGAGACCCTTGGGATCATCCAGTCCAACCATCAGCCCTACTCTACAAGTTCTCCCCTACACCAGATCCCCCAACACCACAGCTCATCCACTCTGAAACACAGTCAGGGATGGGGACTCCACCCATTCCAGGCTCTGACCACTCTTGCTGGGAAGAATAGGTATAAAAACCTGACAGAGGGGAATAAAGAAAATGAAGAAAATGGAGCCAGAGCCTTCTCAGTTGTTTCCATCGACAACGGCAAATACTCTGCAAGTCCATGAGATCACAATTGGAAGAGCTGGGGAAGTCTGAAGGGTTTAAATTCCCAGTTTAGTATCATGTTCCTTGCAGTATGCACACTTCTGGTGAACGTTAACAAAAATACATAGTTGGCGTCAAGCTAATAATAAGTATTCTTGTAATTTCTAGTAAAATCCACAGTTCTCTAGTATGGGAAATATTAATTCAAAATGTACCTTCCAACTATAACATAATACAATTATTGATATTGAATAACAAAAATCGTCTTCAGATCAACTAGATATATGGAACAGGAGTAGCCAAAATCAATAGCAGTCTGTCTCAGTAAGCTTCAGCCAAACCAAATTTTTACCATTTCTTGAGGTTTGTTTTTATTCTTCCTTGTTTAAAAAAGAAAATAAAAGGAGAAAAAAAAAAGTCTGAAACAATTCTGGATGGTAATTAAAGATGAAGATGCCAAGCACTCACATCCATCAAAATGGATCCATCAGCCTCACCCACAAAGTAGAGGATATTTCCAGACTGATGTGGCAGCACGAGATGACTGAGCTGAACTGCTGCAAGAGGAAAAATCTGGGAAGGAAAGCTTATCAGTAGTAGTATTGGCTGTGCCATCCTGTCCCTCCATCATCGCACCCAACAGAATCTCCTAGAGCCGGATTTATTCCCACACCCACCACTACATCAGAACAGCAAAAGTTCCTCAAAACCGAAAGGTTTTGAGAGTAAAGAGTAAATTAGTATCTAGAAATAAGCACAGAAATTTCCATGCTATAATGGTTACTGGCTTATATTTTTAAAAGGTAGGAGAAAGGAAAAGGAAAAAAGACAGGAAAGATAAGGATCAGTAAATGAAAACTCTTGATTTGATTTGTTGCCTTGATTTGTATTTCTTCTGTCTGCCCCTAGCTCACCAGGATTCACCAGGTACAGATGATATCAGAGAAGCCTGATTAAATGACAAAGAGACATTAGCTTCTACACTGTGAGAAGCAGGACTTGGGAGGTGATTGTCCCCCTGCACTGGGCACTGGTGAGGCCCCACCTCAAGGGCTGAGTCCAGTTCTGGTTCCAAAACACAAAAAAGACACTGAGAGGCTGGAGCATATCCAGAGAAGGGCAATGAAGCTGGTGAGGGGTCTGGAGCCCCTTCCCTGGAGGGGTTCAAGGCCAGGCTGGATAGGTCTTTGGGCAACCTGTCTGGTGGGAGGTTCCCTGCCCAGGGCAGGGGGGTTGGAACTGGATCATAGAATCATTTAGGTTGGAAGAGACCCTTGGGATCATCAAGTCCAACCATCAGCCCTACTCTACAAGTTCTCCCCTACACCACATCCCTCAACACCACATCCAATCTACTCTGAAACACAGTCAGGGATGGGGACTCCACCCCCTCCCTGAGCAGCTGATTCCACTGACTGACCACTCTCTCTGCGAATCATCTTCTCTGATGATCTTTCAGGTCCCTTCCAACTCTAACCATTCCATCATTCTATGAAAAATCTCCCATGAGATTTAGAATTTGATAGAGAAAATATTAAGGCAGAGCTCACCCACCTGTGGGAAGGAAGAGGAGGAGGAGTCAGAAATGCCCAGACTCAGTGGAGAAGAATCTTCTTTGGTAAGTCCTGAAAGACGAATATTAACCATAACCTTAATTGAATTTTGTTAATTTAACTTTTCTGCCTCGTAAAGCGCTGGCAGATTTTCTACTTCGTTTTACACCAAGAGGCCCCAGACTAGTTATAAACGGAGAGTACAGATGGCAAAGAACTGAAGGTCAGCTGTTTCGGTTAAAACCCAAGGAGAAGAGCAGAGGACAGGGAAGGGAGTGGCCCAGCCCTCGTAACCGCCTTGACTGACGTGCCTTTTTGCAACCCGGTAAGTGGATTTTTTACTGCTTCTCTTCCATGAGGAATTCTTTGAAGGACAGAGAAGGCAGGAACAGAGGATTTTTCACTTACAACAATAATTAAATTAAACCCAATCAAACCATTTTATTATTTTCTGCTGAAGGCCAATATATTTAGCATCCTCTTCCATGCATAATAAATTACATTAGCTCTAGGCATTCTCAGAATGTTGACTCGTGAAAGATGCTCATATATAGTCAGTGACATTCCTTCCAATATCCAGGTAAATATAACCAGTTGAGGGTTGGGGTTTTTTTTGATTTGGAAAGGAAATAAAACATGAAGTTAACTTGGTTTATTTAAAAGGTGAAAATTGTAAATCTATCAAGGAGATGTCTTTTTCACACGAGACTTTAAGGTCACTCCTACTGTATTAGTCACTGTCCCTTGCTGCACCAGTAACACCAGAGGCTCAACACTAGCCTTTGTAATTTCATCTCATTTCTTTATAAATCAAAATAATCTCACAAACAACAAAACAAAACAAAACCCAACAACAACAAAAAGAATAGTTTGGCAGAAAGGCTCCCCCTTGAAAGTTAAAAAACCAATTCCTGACCAATAACCCCAGTTTCAGAACATCACCACGTTGCAGGCACTTCAGTTCTGCAGGGATCTCCTAGAATGTTCTGTTGCACACATTGCAGCATTTATATACCCTGCATAAAACATATCAGTACCAGACATCTTAATAAATCAGTAAGTATTAGGGAAATAGTTGCATTGTATGCCAGAAATTACCTGTTCCTCCGTGAAGAAAGCACTGCATGTGTACAAGCAGGGTTACACAGCAGGCAACGGTTGCCAAACGATGCAAAGAGGTTCTGAATCCCAAGTCTCACCTGCCGTATGACAAACTGCTTTTCACTTTACAAGAACAAAGCACACAAATAACTGAAACTCCACCTCGGTTTCTTCCGATTCCCCCTCTGGTGTCCCAGTTCTGACAATCTCCTCTCCTGTTTCCGGGATTAACCAACACTTTCAGGAACTAAGGGTACTTCCCGCAGGGAAACTTTTACAGAGTCACAGAATATCAGGGACTGGAAGGGACCTTTACCATCAGTTTATTCTGGGCCACTTGGGCCTGATACACGTTCAAGTTATTTTCATCCCAGAATTACTTCAGGACTCTTGAAAAGTCTTATTTCTGGCCTTCTTTCAGGAGTTTTAGATCACGTCTGGTACTACTATCAACATTTTTGGTATTTTTCAAAATTAAGATGCCAATTTCAAAATTTCCAGCGACTGCCAGTATCTTAATTTATGTGATCTGCAGTGATGTTTTCTAGAGTATTAGTCATGTCCACAGAACGGGGTCGCAGAAGGGAATGAGAAATGAGCTTCTATGCATTTAGAAGAGCAAACCATTAATAACGTTCCGTGAAACTGAGGTACAGCCTTTCTGAAGAGAGAGCTCTATTTTGAAAAAAACACACTCTGTTATGATGTTCTGCGATATTTGGATAGAAACACAAGGTTGGAAAGAACCTACAAGATCATCTGGCCCAACTGTCCTCCTGTCACCAATACTGCCCACTGAGCTACTAATTTACACCCCCAATGCTGGATTGTAACTCAGCCCAAATTGAATATATCACTATTTTCAGATTTAGAACCTGTAGATCTGGTATGGTCTTACTTGGTGACCTCTTAAAGCAGCCTGGAACCCCAGCACCCCAGAAAGAGGGGTCTTACTGGGAATGTGGAAACGTGCTAGACCTAAACCGGTGTGTAGCCACACCACCGTAATAGCCATTTCTCAGCAACTTCTCGTTTATGTTAGATTAACATCTGAAAAAGCTATTTAAACATCAAAATTAATACATCATAAAACAATAGAAATACTTCATAGGAAAGAGTTTTATTTGAATCACAACTGCTCACAATAGCTATGAATATCCCCATTCAAACTGCTACTGGGAACACCGCGCAAAATGAGAATAAACTGAAAGTAAAATTAGAATACTCCTTTATAAATTACTATATGTCAAGCTAACAAATGGTAGACTTGTCATATTGAACAACTAAATGTCTAAATGATCATTCAGCACTCATAGCGCAGGGAAAAAACACTGGCTTTGTTGGCTATAAAGCAGTTGCTCGATTTTTCATACTGTCACTCTGCTCTATTAGCAAAGCCTAACACAATTAGGTATGAATATGCAGTAATAACATGCAAATTGTTCCCTCTCAATTGCCCCAAGGCAGCAGTCTCAGCCTTTCAAAGCTTGATTTCTTCGACATCATTACGGGCTCGGCATAATTCATCAGAATAAATAAATAAATAAGATTTTTAAAAGGAATATATAGAATATGAAGGAAATACCTCGGCCTGGTGGCACGTGGGCAGCCACCAACCCCCCCCCCCGTGCCCTTGGTCACCCTCCTCCCTGGCCGGGGTTGTGTTCGCGGCGCCGTCCCCAGCTCCCCGCCAACTCCGGCGCTTGTAACGCGCTTCCCTTGGGTAATGTTAGACACTACATTTGAGCCTGCCAGAACAATTAACCCTACTGTTAATTAGAAGGAAATGTCAGGCGCGCAGATGGCAGGAGCTGGCACCCTGCCACCCCGCCAACTGCTGCCGATCCCCCCCGGCGGCCGCTCAGCTGGGTCCCCCGGCCGCCAGATGGCAAAACTTCCCAGCTGAGGAAAAAACCTGGGAGGGTTGGGATGGGGCGGGGGGAGAAAAAGCAGCAATGGGGTGTGTGGGGGGTGTCCCGGTCCCAGTAACCATCGCTGGTTTTAACTGGTAGGGGATTCTGTTAGCTGTCCTCAGGCTGCGCCCAGCCGGCAGCATGGAGGCAAATGGAAAAGCCAGGCCATGGGCTGAAGAGGGGAAATGTAGAACTGCCCTGCGAGCTCGGTCTGCACAACTCCAGAGAAAAAGGGAGAAAAACAAACATATCTGTGTCGTTTCTTTAGAATCTGCATTTTTTCAGAGCGGGGTTTACTTCAAATGAAGTTGTACGGGGATGGATTGCACCGGCAGAGTGTTACACTGGGCAGCTGTACGCTGGAGGATGGAAGTCTCACTGGAAGAAAATTGGGAAGTCCCTGTAGCGGGAGCAATTTTCACAACTTTCTGTCACAGTGAGGGTGGCAGAGCGCTGGCAGGGGCTGCCCAGAGAGTCCTAGAATCATTTGGGTTGGAAATCACCCTTGGGATGGTCAAGTCGAACCAAGTGTTTTCTATGTCCCTATCGACATCATCAATGAAGATATTAAAAAGGAAAGGCCCCAATACTGAGCCCTGAGGAACAGGGTTACCAGCCAGGCTAGTACATCTCAAGTCCAGGGTTCAACTGCCAGGTTCAACAGGGTTACCCATATTTCAACTCGCCTTCTCTGGGAACAAGACTCAAGTGAACTGCAGGAAGCCACGGCAGAGCACTGACCACACTGACAGAGACACCCCGTTTTAAACCAGTTGCTTTCCCAACTCCAGTAGAAGGACAAGCCATGGATTTGAAAGGCCCTGGCAGAAGCATTTCCCCCCAACCCATGCTGCTGCAGAAGGCACCTAAGCTCCCACCCCCTCCCAAACCTCTCCCCGAGGTTCCAGCCCCGCAGCCCCGGGCCATTGCCTGGGTTTCCCGTGGCCGAGGACATTTCCCACCCACCCATCCGCCCCCTCTCCCGTATTTAGGTGGCTACACACAATTTTCAAGCTTCTGCTCAGGTCTCAACCAAAGACTAAGGTTTTAAACACCATGGGCAATGACGATCAGTTAAGCATTCCCTATTAATAATTACTGATTTTATTCAATCTGACAATTTGTAATTATCTAGTGAAAAACAGGGGAAGAACCATTCCCAAGCCTTAAGTGTCTCAAATTAAACACTAAAAGCACCCACTGAAAAGATAAACCATCTTAGCAGTTCTTACTCTCAGTGTGCAGCCCATGGGTATCTATTCTGAGCACGAGTTCTCCTCTGCTGTCTATAAGCTCACCAAAAAAAAAAGAAAAAAAAGAAATTTCAATGGCTACTATCAATTTAAGTCCACATTAAGGCTGTAGATTTTCTTCAAGTACTTGTTTAAATTAGAGCTGACACCTATTTCAAATCATGCCTCTCTGAAACCCTTATTAATAAGTCACCACTATTTTAAAATATTCATCATCAAAATTAGGTCAGATGATTAAGGGATTATTCCTACAAAGCCTGAAATTTAGAGTGTCTGAACACCCACGTCTCCAGTGAGTTCAGCAGAAGAGGTGCTGGCTCCAAGAGGAGCCAGGGGAGCTCCTGGATTACGTTCAGACGCCGGAGCTGCAGGAGGCTGAGCTCTGCTCCCTCAGATTTACTTCCCTGCCTTCACAATCGTTTCTCCTCAGCATGAGTAAGGTTCAGTCAGAACTTGGGGGTATGGCACTTATTCTGCTCTGCTGGTTGGGACGCTGACAACGTTGTGATGGTAAATGACACCCTGCAGGTGTGAGACACAGCATCCTGGATTCTCCTGGATTCCTGAGCAGCGGGAGGAAAGGCCAGGGACCCTGCTAACTCCAGATGTCTCTGTCCCACCAAACCCAAACCAAACAGAACCGAGAGCACGAGCGTTGAGCCTCCTTAGTGACACTATAAACATCTAATCCCTTCAAAATCAGGAGAAGACGGTTGGCAAAATACAGCTCGGATCTGTCCGACAGCGGCCACTGGATGAGCTACACCTCACTCTGAAAATGTCAGGTGCTCCACAGAGAACCTCAGAGCTATCAAGGCAAACCTTGAAAAAGAATATGGACTTTCAAAAATATGTTCACTTACATTGAAAAAAATTAACATACAAACCTTTTTCTCTGAGGAGTACTCCTGTTGACAATCAGAAGGTGATGTACTTTTCCCCAGCACCTCACGGTGTTTCTGATCGTCCTGCAGCCCAAAGAATTTCACAGAACCCCAGAATCTCAGGGATTGGAAGGGACCTTGAAAGCTTCACCAGTCCAATCCCCCTGCTGGAGCAGGAACACCCAGAGCAGGGCACACAAGAACGCCTCCAGGAGGGTTTTGAATGTCTCCAGAGAAGGAGACTCCACAACCTCCCTGGGCAGCCCCTGCCAGTGTTCCCTCACTCTCACCCTGAAGAAGTTTTTCCTCGTATTTTAGTGGAACCTCCTTTGTTCCAGCTTGCACCCATTGCCCCTTGTCCTGTCATTGGGTGTCACTGAGAAGAGCCTGGCTCCATCCTCCTGACACCTGACAATGAAAGGGGGAAGCATTGAGCTGGTTGGAGTATTCAGGGATTAGTAGGGAAACAGCAGGGCTGGACAGATTGCCCATTCCCCAGAATGCTCACACACACACACACACCCCGCACACCAAGAGCGCCCCATGGCCTGCGCGCCCAAGGCCTACCCCCACAGGACACTGCAGTTCTCAACCAGATCCCTGGGCTTCACAGCACTTAGAGGGAATACGCCCCTGAAAAACAATGGCATCAGCCGGGCTGGTTTGAAGGTGCCCCACGACCCCCCCACATACAGGTGCCCTCAGCCCCAACCTCACATGGCACTTTGGGGCCTGTGCTTCTCCAGCGCTGCCCCAGCCCCAGCAGCCATTCTGCCTCACGCTCCCCCAGTGCCCGTCAACCAGCGCTAGGCCGCTCTTTTTTTTACCCAGTTGCTGATTTTTAGCCAGCAGCCGCGCTCGGATTCAAAGTCTAATATTGGCACACGTATTGATTTTAATTAGTCTAATTAGTTCATTACACTAAAAATCAAACAGACCATTTATTACACTCCCAACTAATGACATATGATCAAGGATTTAATATGATAATGAGCAAGATCAATTATCACTCATAAAGGAAGTCATTAACAAGTGTAAACACTGCCAAACTGAGTGCCATTACAAATTATGAAGTCATAGCTAGCTCATTTGCATAAGCATACTAATTTTATTTCATAATATTCCTTCCTCTTCATACTCCCAAATACCTTTCACAAAGCTCCTTTTTTTTCCCAGGAGGCTCGATCCGTGGCTGTGAACTCGACTGTCGCTCCCAGGCTCCTTCGAGTCGAGGTCCCAGCACACCAGGTGACGCCTACAGACTCCCTGGGAGACTCTGATGGAACTTCACAGGAGGGAAAGGAGGTTCCCAGGTGTACCCAGGCAGATCCAGGAGGTGTCCATAGGTAAGCATGCTGCTATCCTTAAAGTCTCCGTACTCAATCCTAACCTTAACCCTACTTGAATTTTTCCAAGGTTCCTGTCACCATGGTTATGTATCCTCCTCTCACCAGAGCATGGAAGGTGTCAATCAAAATCACAGCAACTATGCTGTGACAGCAGAACCACATCTACGTGGTGCCCAACATCCAAGAAACAGACAGGACAAGCCCTCCATCTGCCGGGACGATGGAGTTTCCAGCGGTGACTTTGGAATGCTCTTCACGCCCGCTTCTCTAAGCCAGCACCCGGGATTAGACACCTACGTACCACGTGTACGTACAACTCCTACCTCTGAACGTGTCAGATGTGGGGTTTGCACATTTTATAAGAAACTGTGAGAGTCTCCATTTTCACAAAGCTGGTGACAAGTTTCTAAGTGCAGAAGCTGGAACTAACACACACAGCCCCGTCAGATGCCTACATTCCATGGATAGAGGAGAAACTGAATTTACTACTACCCAGATTAGAACTTAAGTCAAGAAGCAAAAGCTCTTCAGTATAAAACTGCACTTTTATTCCATAAAAACACCTCGCTGATGCTGAGTTCTGCTTGCTCTAGAGGCAGGAGGTGCTGCCACGTACCACAGCACCCAGTCTGCACCAGTGACGAGTGACTGCGCAGACACCGCGCTCACCGATGACTGAAAGCCACATCTTCAGATCCTTTGATCAAGTTCCTTGGAAGGCTTCAGCCCTTGACAGCTGCACCAAGAAGCATTCAGCACTTCCCAGAAATAAACTCAACAGCATTAAGCCTCATTCTCTCCTTAAAATACACTAATAACAAAGAACACGCACGTTCCTTCTAAGTTTCCAAGTAAATAAGACCTCAATAATCATTCTCCTGCTGGTGCACCCCGTAGGTCACCCTTTAGGAAATGTGCAAACCACTGGGAAGCAGAACCGCCCATGGAGCCTGGGGGCCATAAAGCCAGGCAGAGCTCCCCAGGACCCTGGGAGGGCAAGGCTGCACCTCCTGCTCTCCAGCTCCGGCTGAGGGAAGGCGACTGATTTACAGCCCAGCCATTCCACGGTTCAGGACGTGGGGGTTTAGGTGCTCATCTGCACTAGCACTTAAACTTGGGTACACCCACGTTCTGGATTCCACTGTTTCAATAACTGTGTCATTGATCTTGCTCAGGACATCGTTTCTTAACGTGCTTTCTGTTCCCCCACGGAGTTCAGCCACTGCCTTTTCACCACCTTTTGTATTTCCTTCTCACTTCTCCCCATTTAATCCTCCTTTCCACTTCCTTACTCCAAACTCTCTTTTCCCTCCCTTTCCCTAACTCTGTGCCTCAGCAGCCGCTCCTCTCCCCAACGCAGAGCTTGTGCTGGCATCAAATATCAGTGCAGCTGACAATGGATTTAGGGATGGGTTCAAATCTGCCCTGGCAAACAAAGTGGATATAGCCATAAATGCTGAACAAATAGAATCATTCCGGTTGGAAGAGACCCTTGGGATCATGAAGTCCAACCATCAGCCCCACTCTTTGATCTCCCCTACACCAGATCCCCCAACACCACATCTCAACTGCTCTCACACACCCAGGCTCTGACAACTCCTTCTGGGAAGGATTTTGTCCTAATGTCCAGCCTAACCCTACCCTGCTGCAGCTTGAAGCCATTCCCTCTTGTTCCATCCCTCATTCCCTGTGAGAAGAGGCCAGCACCAACCTCTCTGCAATGCCCTTTCAAGCAGTTGTAGAGAGAGATGAGGACTCCTCTCAACCTCCTCTTCCTCACACTCAACAGTCTCAGCTCCCTCAATGGCTCCACACAAGATTTATTCTCCAGGCTCTTCCCCAGCTCCGTGTCCCTCCTCTGCACTCGCTCCAGCCCCTCGATATCCCTGTTGTGCTGAGGTGCCTACAACTGGACAAAAGGCTCAAGGTGTCTCCCTCCTGGAGATCATGGTGCACACCCGAGTGAGAGCAGCACCACGAGCAGCATAGCTTTGCTAACACACAGCAATAAGGTCACCAGGCAGAACAGGAGCCTGGAATACACTTTTAGCACATTTTATCTCAGAATTGAGGTTGGGAGGGACGGTTTCAGGTCATCTGGTTCAGCCACATGCTTCAGCCAGGGCTAACTTCAACATCAGAGGAGGCTCATGGATTTGTCAGACATTCCATTTGAAACCAGAAATCTTACTCCCAAACTGTAACATGGCAAATCCTAGTGCAAACTGGAGGAGAAACAGTTCTGGTGGGGTTTTCTGTTTTCTTTTAGAGTATGGCAGAATGGTCTTTAGAGGGCAGGCTTAGAAGTAGCATCCAGATGTTCCTTCAGAGTCCATACAGTACAAATATTAAGATTTAGACAGTAACTTGATGACCACTGGCAATTCCATGGAATCCTTAACAAACTCCAAACAAATCCTCCTTGTTACCTTGGTTTACTATCTTATTTATTTCAGGAAATAACTTCCTAGTGAACTGCGGTTCCAGTAAGAGACTGAAATCACAAATAGTTTAGTGGCAGACATTACACAGCATTTCAAGTCCTAACGTCCTTTCTTTAAAGTCATGAAGAACTACACGGTTTGTTTTGCATGTTGCCCTGACATTGCCTGTCTTAAAACCGGCTTTTCTTCAAAGCCTTGGCCAAACAGGAGGCTGAGGTCAGTCACATCACTTGCTGGTTCAGCAAATTGCTTAGAAGCTCCAAATTCTTGGGAGATTTTACCTCCCTGATTAGGAGGGAAATGAAGTAAGGGCTTTGAGAGGAACCTCTCTCAGATACTCCTGTGCTTTCAGCACAGGAGGAGAGGTCTGTGCCTGGAAGGGATGGCAGAAGGCAAGGGGGGGTTGATTCCACCGACCTTTCAGCACTCTAGGGACAGGAAGCTTAAATCCAATGATTAAGTCCCAGGCTGCTAGACTAGGCATGGAAAACTGCTTTTTAGGGGAAATGCAATCACAAAATCAGGGAATTGCCAGAGTTGGCAGGGACCTCTAGAGCTCCCCCAGTCCAACTCTCCTGCTCAAGCAGGGTTGCCCAGAGCACATCACTCAGAGCTGCACCCAGACGGGGCTGGAAGGTCTCCAGAGAAGGGGACTCCACACCCTCCCTGGGCAGCCTCTGCCAGGGCTCTGGCACCCTCACCCCAAAGTTCTTTCACCTATTGGAGCAGAACTTCCTGTGTTCCAGCTTGTGCCCATTGCCCCTCGTTCCGTTGAAGAGTCCAGCTCCATCCTCCTTCAACCCACCCTTCAGACCCTTCTGAGCAGGAAGAAGGTCTCCCCTCAGCCTTCTCTTCTCCAGGCTAAAGAGTCCCAGCTCTCTCAGCCTTTCCTCATCAGGGAGATGCTCCAACCCCTCCATCATCTGTGATGCAAAATAGAAAGAAATAGAGCAAATTAGTGATATAATAGGGAATTCCACACAACACTTATAATTTTAATGAGCTCCTCTTTGTTATAATATTTGTAATAGCAAACACAGATTGGTTTTAGCTCTCTTACAGTCCAAGAGCTCTCACAGGAACTCAAATAATGACAAAAATCAGAAGTTATGGACTAAGTGGTTAAAAGTACATTTTCTGTTCTAATGTATTTGCAGTGCATTTCACTAAACCAGTGATTATTATGTCATACCCATATCCTGCAGGCCAGTCCCCAGTACCACTACTCAGTAACATGTACCTGGATCAAGACCTAACTCAAAACACACAGGAAACATTTTTAACATTGCCCAATTTTAAATGAAACAAACAAACAAACAAGTGGATTGGGTTTCTTGTAATGGATTTGATTTTCCTGGTAAGGTGTTCTACTTCTTCACCCAACAGATCTCCAGGCTACTCTCATGACTCTTCCAGCTTCCACAGGAAGAGCAATGCCAGGCTGGCAGAGTTTGTGCTGGCGCAGAGGACACAGGACAGGTCAGTGGGGAAAGGACTGCAATTCCTGCTTAGGAAGTGGCAGTGACTGACCTTTCCTGGTTCGGTTCTGTGGTTATGCTCACTGCTTTGCTTTGAGCAACACAACATGACTGGTCTTACAGCAGCAGAGCAGCCCCAAACAGCTCAGTCCTACATAGCCACACAACTCACCCAGAACAAGTTCTTAGAGCCCCTTCACTCTTAGTTTAACATTTCCCCACATAATTTAGAAATGCAGGACTGGAGGGAATGGCCACAAGTTGCACCAGGGTAGATTTAGATGAGATGCCAGGAAAAACCTTTTCTCCCCCAGAGTGGTCAGGCAGTGGGAGGGGCTGCCCAGGGAGGTGGGGGAGTCACCGTCCCCAGGGGGGTTCAAGAAGCGTCTGGACGAGGTGCCATGAGACATGGTTTAGTAGCTCAGTGGGTGGTGCTGGTGACAGAAGGAGGACAGTTGGACTAGATCTTGTAGGTCCTTCCAACCTTGTGCTTCTATGAGTCTATGAAAAGTTCTAATGTCAAAGGCCTTCTCCTCTGTTGTTACCAGTGCCTCCCATGCCCCGGCTGGCAGGAGCTGGAAGGCAGGGAAGAGCACAGGGTGCTAAGGTGGCTCTGAAAGACCTCAGGCAGAAAAGAAACCCAAGAAAAGAAAAGCACACACTTGTCTGGTTGCTTTTAAGACCAGAGTTGCTGAGGGGTTTTTTGGCAATACATCCACCCTGGAAAACTGCAGGGACACGGAAAAGGGACTCAAGAGAAGTCACTCACAGGGGCCTAAAGCCTGTACCACGAATGCTGCAGGGTTTATGGAGATGGAACCTGGTTTTCAACGTGTCAATGGTTTCACCAGTAACAAATCAAAGACAACAACTTGTTGGAAGCCACTCAAAATAAAAATGAAAAATTACCATTTGGGCTTACGAAATAGGAGCCAAGAAGCATGAATAAGAAATACCTCAGTAAGAAACTGGTTTGGATCATATCAGTGTTCCATGACTGGGGCTGCTGTTACCTCAGCAACCTTCCCTGAACAGCCCCACTGCTCAGCCAACAGTTCTCCTCATCCAGGCTGAGCCACAGATCCTGACTCTCATCCTTGGGTACTTCTGTCTTCTACCTTCATAGCAAGTACTAGAACTGATTCACCTGATTAACTCAAAGTACCCTTTAGTGCCCTGATGTATTCTTTTGTCTCCAACAATTAGAGATCAAAGTTTGATTAGAAACCGTGGAAACTCCATAAAACAGCCCAGCAAGGTGTGATTTACAAACTGGCATCTGTTATATGTTACCTCTGCATCTGTACGGCAGAAATGAACTAACAGACCTCGGGGGACAGCAAAGTACCTGAAATTGGACATCTTTGTGCCAGAGAGATGATTACACACCACAAACCTGGGGCAAGGCAAACCAAAACTCTCAAGAACACAAGGAAGATTCCAGAAAAAGAGGGGATTCTACTTCTCCTTTGGCCAAACAGAAGTTCAAGCACAGAGAGGAACACAGCAGAAGTCAGGCTGGGGAAGTGGTGGAACTCCAGAGGCCTCAAAACCCATTTAATGTGACCCAATCCATCCCTCATGCCCAGAGAGCCTTTTGTCCCCCTCACCCCACGCTTACAGCTCTCCCTGGAGAAAGCCATCAGTCACCCTGGCACGTACCTGTGCTCTCACACCAGGTGTCTCCAGCTTTGATCTGCCCTTGTCCTTCCACTGGGAAATCTGCTTGTTTCCCCCAGTTAGGGTTTTCTTAACCAGTTAAGGTCTTCTGTGTTTTCTTCAACTGAAAAACAGTGGGACACGTGGCATTGGACTAGATGATCTTTCAAGGTCCCTTCCAACCCCTGATATTCTGTGATTCGTGGTTCACTGGGGTAGAGGCTACTCTTAGAATGATGGGCTTTATTTTTAATTAATTTCTGGGGGTGGGAGGTGTTTGGGGTTTGGTTTTGTTTGTTTAATTTTGGTTTTGTTTTTTAAGACGTTAATGAATGCTCTGGTACCCGTTTCAGATTTTTGCACCATCATTGCAATCGATGCAGTGAAAATCAGCCACCTAAATTTCATTACAGTGTTAGGGAGAAGCTACTTTTAAACCTATTAATTTAGGAAAACCAACCCGAATGATGAAGTTTAGCCTTGACCTGCACTGACACCCAAGCAGCCCACCCTCTGCTCCTCCATCTTTAAGCAACACAGGTGGATGTTTCTGATTCTTGCTTGCTCTAAACACGCATTGGAAGGATCCTGCAGGGGCCTGAAACATCATTCTCGCTCTTGTCTCTCTCAAGCAGAGACCCTGCCATTACCCTGAACGCTCCCTGCGTCCCCATATGCGCTGTCAAAATTCACAACTTTGCAGCCCTCTCTCTAATTTATTTGATAGACACCTGAGAATTGGACACTGAGATTGGTGCTAGACAGAAAGGGGGCCCTACATAATTATTCTGCTCCCCTGAGCGACCAGTACAACAGACACCTGTGCAGAAAGGAAGGAGCACCAAGGAGAATTTTGGGGGGAAAAAGATGCCTGGGGAAAAAAAGAACGTCCTGTAACTGACAAACTGGTACCTGGACACCTGGAACTGGTCACTGCTGAACTCAGGAACTGCAGGTGAGCCACCACAAGGTCTTCTATTCCTGCCATTTCTTTTAGTTTCCTTTGAAAAAGAAGTAAATGCATTTTTAAGACGTGCAGTAGCATCATTCCTCAGTCATTGATATGCTCAAGTTTTAGAACAGTTTTACTGGGAAGAAAACATGAAACCATGAAAGCTGAAAATTCTGCAGACCTCTATGATCTATGTGGCCCAAGGAATTCCCAGGACTTTAAAATACTGCTTTGAGGTTGGAATCTCAGAAGTCAGAATTTCCTTCTGAAAGATCCACGGTAATTTCCGGAGAAAAGACTTAAATAACTCCCCAGTCTGTGCTCACTTTCACTTCATTTATTCTTCTTTAAACCATTAAGAGTAAGCACACATCAGCACTTAGAGGAGAAGACTACAGAGCACTAAACAGTAAAGTTCAGGACTTTTAAAAATATCCACTCAATCAACCTGGATTTTCCTTATTTTTAAACATTTACAAGCTTTATGTGCAGCTCATATTTTGAAACTACAAGAACTATATTTTATATTAAAAAAAAATTCAAGCTATTGCTAAAAACAAGTGAAATTAATGTTATACTTGGAAGTGAATCCTCCCCCACCCTGAAACCGAGTTGATTCTATTAAAAGTGATAAATGAAATGGAAATTAAAATTTTAATGAGGTGCTTGTTAATCCATTTGTTCACATCTAATTTGAACTTGGTTAAATTGCTACTTATTATGAATACTCCAGATATGATTCCTTCTAAATCTCAAGGGCAAACAAAATGTTAGAGGACTGCTCGTCCCAAGATAGGTCCACAGTATATTATCCAACCTTCTGAAATTAAGCACTGGAGCTATTTCCTGTGATACATTTCATTTGAGAAAATTAATGACATTTTAAAGCAGTTGGTTAAGTCCTTTGACACGGTAATAGTCCCGAGCAGAACAATAGGGCTAGAAGCAGAGGAGAGTGCCTACCTGCCCTGGGGCAGCTCCCAGACCCTGGCCTTTAGTTGCTCCTTTTCCAATTCCCAAGGGCTTTTCCAAGCGCTGTCCCTTCTCTGAGCAGGATTTGGGGGTATTTTATCTTCTGTGTTTCTGCTTGACGTGTGTACAAGAACACGGTACACGTATCAGTGGTCTCTTCCTGGTGAGCCATGGTTGCTGAGGGCTTTTTTTTGCTTGTGGGTGTTGGGTTTTTTATTTTCTTTGAGGAGCACACCACGCTGGAAGTGGCTCCAACCAATAAACAGGGATGTTCCTGCTCCACTTTAACAAGCGGTTAAAAACCATCTAACCTCACCTGGCAGACAGCAGCAGAACCCCGGGAGGGAGAGCAGGGCTCCAGGGGGGACCTGGCAGCAGAACCCCGGGAGGGAGAGCAGGGCTCTGGGGGTGACCCCGCAGCAGAACCCCGGGAGGGAGAGCAGGGCTCTGGGGGTGACCCCGCAGCAGAACCCCGGGAGGGAGAGCGGGGCTCTGGGGGTGACCCCGCAGCAGAACCCCAGGAGGGAGAGCAGGGCTCCGGGGGTGACCCAGCAGCAGAACCCCAGGAGGGAGAGCACAGCTCTGGGGGTGACCTGGCAGCAGAACCCCAGGAGGGAGAGCAGGTCTCTCCACCTTCAGAGAAAGACACCAAGTCCCCCAAAACTCAGCCCCGAGCGACGTGCACAGCCCAGGTACGAGACAGCTTCAGGGAGAGTCCTCTTGGGTGAACAAAGAATCATAGAACCATTCAGGTTGGAAGAGACCCCTGGGATCATCCAGTCCAACCATCAGCCCCACTCAACAAGTTCTCCCCTACACCAGATCCCTCAACACCACATCCAATCTACTCTGAAACACAGTCAGGGATGGGGACTCCACCCCCTCCCTGGGCAGCTGATTCCACTGACTGACCACTCTCTCTGGGAAAAACTCTTTCCTCATGTCCAGCCTAACCCTACCCTGCTGCAGCTTGCAGCCATTCCCTCTCCTTCTATCGCTCATTGCCCGTGAGAAGAGACCAGCATCAACCGCTCTGCAATGCCCTTTCAAGCAGTTGTAGAGAGGGATGAGGTCTCCCCTCAGCTGCTGGTCAGAGGTGGAAGGACACGAGCACGTGGGCAGTATTTTGGGATGAAGAACAACGAGTAGGTTTTCTGCCTACAGATTTAATCACCAGGTATCAAGAACAGGGATTAGTTTTTTCCCTAGAAAAGGGTTATTTGACTCAGTCAAGCGCAAGAATCCCAAGAGCCCCAACACCCCCAGCATCTCAAAGCACTGCATGTGATGTGCATCCTTAGGGACAGGGACTCCTCTGCAAAGAGAAGGCAAACAAATTTCTCAGATCTCAATATACTCAACAGGCAGCAGAGATGCACGTAAGACTCTTAGTTTGCACTTACACAGGAGTTATAATCAGCATTTCCATCCCCCGCCTACAACGGGGCAGAGAGGAGCTGCAGGGACATGCTTGAGCATAACCTACAGTGAAATACTTCATCAAGTGAGTAAGAACACGAACCCAGAGGCACTTATTGCAAGTAGTAGCCAATTGGGCGTTTCTCCTCACAATCTGGAATGACAGACTCCGTAGGAGGGGACACACTGAGCACATACACGTGTTAGATTAAAGAGACCAAAGACGTGCTGCCTTCTCAGAGGCGTTCCAGAAGGTCCCAGCGCAGCAGCAGCCACCAGGAGCCCACCTCAGAGTAGCCATCTTCACTCGCCAGGGCTTTTACCCAGATAGTCAAACCCCTGTGTTAAACTGGGAAATGATGGAACCAGCACAGTTGTTAAATAAAGCACAAGACCACCATCATGAAGAACTGCAGTTCATGCAGGACAACAAATCAGGTCCACCATGACATGGAACCATAGAATGGTTTGTGTTGGAAGGGACCTTCAAGATCATCTTGTTCCAACCCCCCTGTCCTGGGCAGGGACACCTCCCACCACACCAGGTTGCTCCAAGCCCCCTCCATCCTGGCCTTGAATCCCTCCAGGGATGGGGCAGCCACAACTTCCCTGGACAACCTGGGCCAGGCTCTCACCACCCTCACAGCAAAGAAGTTCTTCCTGAGATTTCATCTCAATTTCCCCTCTTCCAATTTAGAACCATTACCCCTTCATCCTAATGCTACATCAGGGGCCTGGAGCATCTCTCTGATGAGGAAAAGGTTGAGGGACTTGGGTCTGTTTAGTCTGGAGAAGAGAAGGCTGAAGGGGGGGATCTGATCAACACCTAGAAATACTTCAAGGGTGGGTGTCAGGAGGACGAGGCCAGGCTTTTTTCATAGAATCACAGAATCATTTAGGTTGGAAGAGACCCTTGGGATCATCAAGTCCAACCATCAGCCCTACTCTACAAGTTCTCCCCTACACCATACCCCTCAACACCACATCTAATCTACTTTTAAACACAGTGGTGCCCAGGGACAGGACAAGAGGGAATGGGCACAAATTGGAACATAAGAAGTTCTACCTAAACACAAGGAGGAATTTGTTCACTTGGAGGGTGGCAGAGCCCTGGCAGAGGCTGCCCAGAGAGGTGGTGGAGTCTCCTTCTCTGGAGACATTCAAACCTGTCCTTGGACATGTTCCTGTGAGACCCGCTCTGGCAGGGTGTTGGACTGGGCGATCTCCAGAGGTCCCTGCAAACCCCAGAGGGTTCTGTGATCAGTAGCACACTGCACATAGTTCAATACCTTTGAATGGCAAGGTGCAGATATACTTTTAACGTCCCCTCCCACCTCCTATTTTCCAAGGGGACATCCTCCTCATTAGCTAATTGTGCAACAGCAATGGCTCACCATTCTCAACAGCCACCCCGTAAGTGACCGACAGCTCTTCTGTCACAGCCCCACTCCTGCTCAGCCCCACTCTGCTCTCCTCTCCCCTCCTTGCTAACCCACTATTTCGCTCCCTCACATGGGAAAAAGCTCAAATTGTAGATTCATAGAACCCAGGGCTATGAAAACCCTCTGATCATCTATGCTGCCCTCCTGAATAACACAGGCAACGGAATTATAGGATTCCAAATTAAATCTATAAACTCCTGCTAAAGCAACACTTTATTGTATTAAATGACCTCCAATTCCAATTTAGAAGACTTCAGGCTCTAAAGAGCCCATCATATTCCTATACCATTTGTTCCACTGGTTAAGTACCCTCACTGTAAAATTAAATCTTATCTAAATCTGCCTAACTTCACCCACCGTGCATTGATCTGCCTCGTCTTCCACCAGACGCCAGAGCCAACCATCAGAAATCTCCTCTAGGTTTCTCTAAGTTTTAATTAACTCTTTTCCTAAACTTCTTTCATTAAATCAGCTTTCTAGTTTCTCTCAGTCGTGGTGGAAGATAATATTAATCCAATTTAGCCAGTATTCTGGAGAATGAGTAAACCCAAAGCCCACACAGAAATGCAGGGGCAAAAAAAACCCAGGCGCCGAGCGCAGGAGCAGGAAGAGTGAGAAGCAACTGTGGAGCTGGAAAAAAATGCCATAAACAAATCTGTGTTTACAGCAAGCCAGTAGTAATGCTGCTACACTATTTCTCTGCTCAGCCTTCAAAAGCAGATCACTGGACTGAGCAGCTTTGTCACTGGATTCTTTCAGAACGTTCAGCTATTTGAAGCCAAGCTCTATTCTGCTGACATCACTGCCAGATCTGAAATAGCCTCACTGGCACGTGAGCTGAAAATAAAGAAAGAAAAATCAAGGCCACACCATCAAAAAGGGGTCACCTCATTCAAAGCTTGGGCGTTTACTGGGAGCTACAATACTCATTTGTTCCTCATCTTTCAACGTTATTTCATCACTTTCTTTGCCCCTGATTACAATAAGCACGCCCGGGCACGTCCATACCTAGTGAAACAAAAACAACTCAACAGAACCAAAATGCCTAAAATGTAGCCCCAAGGAAGGGCTGGGGAAAAGGGCAAGCCTTCCCCCCTTCATCACAAGTTCAGCCCGAACCAGAGGTTAAGGGTTCTGTAACGTACTAACACCGGGGCTTCCTTTAGGATAAGGCTTTTGGAAGCTGCCCAAGACAAACCTTCACTCCCTGTGCAGTTCTAACCCTGCTTGCTGTGCAACCTCCTTTGCCTGGCTCAGCTCCTTCCACCTACTCAGGGCGACCACCAGGACGGGCAGAAGTGACATTATTTTCCCAACTTGCAGTGAAAATATAGTATCTACCATTTCCTACAGCTTCATCCCTCCCCGTGTGAGCGGGGGTTTGTCTCCTTCGAAACACACCAACACAGTTCAACGTAAATAAGGAGTAACTGCTGTAAGAGTATTTTACAAATCAAGGTTCTACCCAACTCTGGATTCTAGATTTTTTCTAGAAGGAGCTACACCAGCATCCTGGTTGAGCAAACTGGATTTCAAGTGACACTGGTAATTCCAGTTATGCTTGAGGGTTAAATCCCTGAAAAAGCACAGAACCCTGACAATAACCCCCAGAAACACCGTCAATGGGGTACGGAACCGGGATGTTAGTTTGCAGGACAAGAAGAAAAACGCTATTTAGGATAAAAATATAAAAGCAGAGTGACCTCACCAATTGCAACGGGTGTAAACCAGGGACACCCCGTTCAGAGGGAGCGAGGCCATTGCCCGAAGGGTTGCAGCAGTCACAATGAAGTGGGCCATCCCAGAGAAGCCTGAATGAACAGAAAAATGGAGTTTTCACAAGAAAATTCACATGTTGACCCGGATCTTCATATTCCAAGGGACTATGAATCAAAACTAAGCCTCAAAATTAATTATTTTTTTTTTTTACCCAATGAGTACAGTTAATTGCTTAATTAGAAATTATAATAGCTGCACTGTAAGGAAGAAGAACTACTAATTAAAAGTGTAAGAGAAGACCTACAACATAATTTCTCTGCTGGCCTTTCCCATCTCATAGCACTCTGAGAGGAAGGCTCCTATTAGATGCCTACCTAAGACTGAAATTCACTGAAACAATTCTCCCTTCATAGCAATGTCCCCTTCACCCCGAGGGATCAGGCAAACACCTTGCCTTCCACCAAAACCACCGTGCAGGTAGAATCAGTGCCCTCCTACTCCCCTGCAGTGTTGTAGGTAGCCCTCGAGGTGCTCCTTGTGTCATCTGTCCCTTCCCCTCGTTTTATTTCCCTTAAGCTGTAAAGGAGCACACGTTGTAGGCTGTGAACAGCAGGAGCTGCAGGGGTGGCCTGTGTGGGAGGAGGCCAAAACTGGCTCCTGCCTGATCCAGAAGAGGTAAAAATGGTGGAGAAAACTTCAGTCTACGAGAGGAGCAGGGGGCATTCCTGCTCAGCCAGATCTCAGACAGGCAGGGGCAGCACTAGAGACACTTCTCAAGGATGGGACACTCCACAAGGCAGAGGGGACACCCTCCAGACCGCGACTGCAGGCAAAGCACAGCAGGGACAGCCACCCCGAAGGGACTGTGGCTTCAAGGTGACCCACACAGGACCCACTGAGGGTCTCTTTCAGGTTTCGCTGTAACATGACAGAAAGTTATCTTTGATGATGACTATGGCAGCTTCCTTCAGCATTCACTCACTAATTATTTTTGTCTAATAATCTGGATATGACTTCTCATCCTGCCCTTACTATTGGCAAGATGGTTACTATAGGACCATCTACCATCCAGCTACATTTATAACTTTTACTGGGGGGGGGGAAGGGAGGGGGGNNNNTGGGGGGGGGGGAACAGGAAAAAAAAAACACAAAAAGAAGCATTTTACCAATAGAATATTTTAACAAACTAATTAGTATGAACTTGAAAGCTATTAACTTATGGAAAAAGCTATTAGCGTTTTCATTACGCTGTATTTCAAATTAAATATTCTCTGTGAGACTCTAGAATCGGGTCTGCATTCAGAAAGGAAGGGTCTCTGCTGAGGAGATTAATTTGTTTCTGAATGAGAAAAATAAGGGAGCTTGAAGAACACGAATTTGTTTCCCTCATCCGGATCTAGGAGCGCTGCTCGCAGTACAGGGCACGGTGACAGACACCAGACCCTGGGTGACTCTAAAACCTGGCATTTCAGCTCCCCGAGTGACAACCCCCTGGCTTCTTGCCTGGCAGGGTCTTAGGTTTGTCCCACCCTGCACCCTCCCTTTTGTTCAAGCCAGGGGAAGAATCACACACACACAGATGGACGTCGAGAACAACGCTGCATCCACTTCAGCCCCGGAAGTGCACGGGAAACGCTCTGTCCTTGCTCAAAGTGAAGAAACCTTTTGCTTGAAACCATAAACCTCGTGCCACTTCAGCACAGAGGGCTGCACTAAGGCCTATGGGATTGACTCACTGCCTCAAACGCTGTGCTTTCACAAACCCTGCAGAAAGCCACCCACCTTTGCCCACGCCGTGAGCCTCTGCAAATTGTATTGTGCATGCACTCAGCAGAAAGTTCATTCCAAAAGTAAGAGTCTCTTTCAAACAATGAACAGGTTTTCCTAGCGAGTGCTCTCCAAGCTGGAGATGAAGGAGCTAACCCAGGCCTTTGCAGTTCTCTCTGTTCCAGGCTGTTACAGAGCCAAAGCCGAGAACAGCCAGCAAGGGAACGTCTCCTTCTGCGCCTTTTGTAGCCCCACCAATTGAGCACCGAGAGAAGCCTGCAAGAGGGGAGAAAGGCCAAAGGCAATCAGGTAGATCAGACAGACAACCACTACTGGAACAATGATACAAAAGTTAAAACAGACAAAAAACAAACAACCCCCCCCCCCAACCCAAAAAATCCAGCAGAAGGGGAAGAAATGAAAATAAGAGCATTTTAGGCCCGTGCTTGCTCTGGGAGGACAAGGAGTACAGCAGGGACAGAGAAAGTAGGGTGAGGATGGGAGTCGAGACGGTGGAGAGTGAGGCCAGGGGAGGAGCAGCTGTGCAGGAGGAAGGCAGAGCAGGGCTCTGTGCCCATGGCACACATTCTGCTCGGGACTGGGACCCCCCACGCTGAGCTCCCAGCGGGCAGGGCAGCCATGCAGGCGCTCCAACACCCTCCTGGAGCCGGTCCGGGCACCGCGGATGGGCATCAGGACCCTCTCAAACAAAGCAGCAGATGTTTGCATGGCCCCGAGGAAGGATGGGAAGATGGATGTAACACCAGATGATGGCAATCATGTGATTGATTGATTGATTTTAGTTTGCTTCACTTAAACTTAGTAGCTTATGTTGCTAAAACTACTGCTTTTGTTTGAGAGATGGCTTTCTAACCGGACAATATTAATTCCCAAATGCCTTCTGTCCCTCCCTTCACGTCCTCACCCACGCCTGCAGAAGCACTGGGATCGCATCCAAAGCTGACAAAGAGTTGAGCCAGCACCACCAGCAACAGGGGAAATACTTCTTAAAGACCTTTTTAGTGCTTCGCAGGAAAAAGCGCCAGCACTGCCCCAAGCTCACAAATAACCCCCCTGTTGATAAAACCTTTACTGAATTTGTCCTTCCACAGGAAAATGCAACCTTACTGAACAACCCTGAGATACCAGGACATAATGAGGTGAAAAAAATCATCTATTTAATTCCCTTACCAAATACAGTCATGTAATGCTTCACAGTAAAACAATTAGGAATATATATTATAAAAGTAATCTTTGTTCTTATCATGTTTTCCTAGTCTAGAGAACTAGAAAGACAAGAGAGGTTTAGATCAATGTGGGCCTGTATTGTTTCTTTTCCCGCCCCCATATTCTTTCTCATTGGTTGGGGCACAAGAGAGCCTGCTTTCCACCCCAGATACACACCACACTGAAGCTGACAGAGTTTATACTTTCATGGTGATCTTTGCATCGTCAGCAGATACGCTGCAGTGAAAACCTACACAGAGGAGGTGCCTGTGCTTTGAGGGTGAGGCTGATGTGCCCAGCAGCGCTGCAACCACCTCTGAGGGTGAGGCTGATGTGCCCAGCAGCGCTGCAACCACCTCTGAGGGTGAGGCTGATGTGCCCAGCAGCGCTGCAACCACCTCTGAGGGTGAGGCTGATGTGCCCAGCAGCGCTGCAACCGCCTCTGAGGGTGAGGCTGATGTGCCCAGCAGCGCTGCAACCATCTGAAGGGACAGAGGATGCCAAGAGTTTAAAGAGTAAATCTTGAAACGAGAAGGATAATACTAGAAGGTGGTCCTTCCAAAAGGAAGAGGGGGAGAGACCCAAATAAGGAACAAAAGTACCTCCTTAATCTCTTGCTATTGTTCTGATGAAGAATCTTGCATCTCCCATCAGCGAGACGTGGGCTGCCAAGCCCAGGGAGGGAGTTTGTTGCATTAACAGGTACCATTTCAAACAGTTACTTCTCAGATTAAAGCTGCGCTTGACGGCGATGCGAAGAACTGCAAACTGGAAAGAGGGATTACAGAACAGAAAGGGCACTCTTGTGTTTAAGAAATATTTCTATTGCTCTCCAAGGAGATTGATTTCATCCAGCACATAGTGGGTGTCAAGAGCTGCGCTGATCCTTCGCTCCCAATGGTTCTTACATTGCCATGCACCACAATAGCAACCCTTGACACTGGTTACAAGTGTCAGGCAGAGCCCTCATTAATTGTCATCATCTTTAAGACAGAAAAGAAATCCTCTCTCCTTGAATGTTATTACACAAAAAGTGTGCATGTTATCTATATACAGCCAGTGCAAAAATGTTTTGTACTGTAATAATAATCATTTAGAATATATGGGATAGAGAGTGTTGTATTGTTAAACTGTCAGTCAAAGCCCTTGTTATACCAGGATAGAACATCACATCCATCTGTAACAGCCTTCTCTGTCAGTCAAATGTGTTGTTCTATACAAATCTAACATCAATTTGATTTTTAAATTGGCAGAGGCTGCAAAACATTATTCTGATGCGATACCAGCGTGATCCGAGTTGCTCTCGGTATCAGCACACACAGCCCAGCTTTCCTCTCCAGCCCAGCTCTCCTCCTGCTTTTTGGGCACCTGCATAACGTGGAGGAACTTCCACATCTAAGTGCATGAGCAGCAAAATGGCATTTCTTTCCTGATGTGGCAAAGAACATGCTGGTGATCATCTCCTCCGACTGGAAATAAACCGTAATTTGCCAGGTCTCTAGCGGGTGGATTAAACCTTCATTAATAGCCACCCTACGGACACCAACAGGCACTGCTCAGCCACCCCTTCCCTTCCTTCAGACCCAGCCCAGCCACCAGCAACACTGGCTTCTGCCATCAAAGTCCCACAGCACCCACTGCCAGCCCGACCTCAGGGCAGGATGAACCCGGCCGGGGAAACCACCCCCTGGCAGGAGGCTGCAGAACGGGACTCTGCTGCTTCTCCCGCTGCAAACCTGAACGCAAAGGGCAGGTGAAAACTAGGTGAAATCATTAAGAAGATACTGAAAAAGTCAAGAGAGGCACTGTCCCTCCTCAGCCCGTGGCCATGCACCCTCTGGCAGCTGCCATCTCTGCACTGCCCCCCCTGCAGAGAATGTACAAAGCCCCAGCTCCCCAGAGAGCACCAACGCACGTCACCAGCCACCTTCTTCCATTTCTGCACTGTCCAGCAGAGACAGCGACAACTACAGGTTCCCAAAAGATACTTGAGGTTTTCCTATCATATTTCATTTATTTTTCTCTTTCTTATTTTCCTATAGAAATAATTAACGAGTGATTTATTAGCATCCTTACAATTACTTGGGCACATGCCACCTAGCAGACAGGGAACTGCTGGAGAGAGTCCAGGGCAGGGCTACCAAGATGAGGAAGGGACTGAAGCATCTCCCATCGCAGGAAAGGCTGAGGGAGCTGGGTCTCTTGAGCTTGGAGCAGAGGAGATTGAGGGGTGACCTCATGAATGTTGATAAATATGGAAAGGGTGAGTGTCAGGAGGATGGAGCCAGGCTCTTCTCAGTGACATCCAATGATAGGACAAGGGGCAATGGGTGCAAGCTGGAACAGAGGAGGTTCCACTTGAATATGAAGAAAAACTTCTTTACAGTGAGGGTGAGGGAACACTGGCAGGGGCTGCCCAGGGAGGTTGTGGAGTCTCCTTCTCTGGAGACATTCAAAACTCGCCTGGACATGTTCCTCTGTGATGTGCTCTAGGTGTTCCTGCTCTGGCAGGGGGATTGGACTGGAGGAGCTTTCAAGGTCCCTTCCAATCCCTGACATTCTGTGATTACGTCCCCCAAAAAGTCTCCTATGAGGTCTAAGTAGTTCATTCATGTTCAAACTATAAATGCTTAATATAAAAGCAATTTGTACGGCAATTAAGAGCTTACACATGAAAATTAAACATATTGATAAGCAATTCATATAAGCAATTACTACTGATTGGAACCATCACTCAGGTAGTATGTCAAAGGAGGCTAACACGCAGGCAGCTGGTGCACTGTCAGCGTGCAGCCTCTTCCATCTCCCCAGTGCAGCCAACGAATTCTGTCCCAATAACCCTACCCTGCTGCAGCTTGCAGCCATTCCCTCTCCTTCTGTCGCTCATTGCCCGGGAGAAGAGACCAGCACCAACCTCTCTACAATGGCCTTTCAAGCAGTTGGAGAGAGGGATGAGGTCTCCCCTCAGCCTCCTCTTCCTCACACTAAACACTCCCAGCTCCCTCAATCACTCCTCATCAGATTTCTTCTCCAGGCCCTTCCCCAGCTCCGTGTCCTTCCTCTGCACTCGCTCCAGCCCCTCCAGATCTCTCTTGTGTTGAGGTGCCCAGAACTGGACACCAGACTCAAGGGGTGGCCTCACCAGTGCTGAGCACAGGGGGACTCCCTACTGCTGCTGGTCACACTGTTCTTTATGTCCTCTGCACTCGCTCCAGCCCCTCCAGATCTCTCTTGTGTTGAGGTGCCCAGAACTGGACACCAGACTCAAGGTGTGGCCTCACCAGTGCTGAGCACAGGGGGACAATCACCTCCCTGCTGCTGCTGGTCACACTATTCTTTATGCAAGCCAGGATGCCCTTGGCCTTCTTGGCCACCTGGGCACACTGCTGGCTCATCTTCAGCCGCTTGTCACCCAGCACCCCCAGGGCCTTTTCTGCCAGGCAGCTCCAGCCACACTGCCCCCAGCCTGTAGCCATCCATGGGGTTGGTGTGGCCCAAGGGCAGGACCTGGCACTTGGCCTCGTTGAAGGCCATGCCATTAACACTGTCCCATCAATCCGATCTATCCAAGTCCCTCTGCAGAGCAATGGCTCTGTAGAGCAAATGTCTCATGTCTACATGGTAGAAATCCCCCCCCTCCACCCAACCCCACCAGAGATATTTCCGTGCCACAGCTCTGCATCTCCACTAGTTTGGCTCCATCAGGTGGGTGTTAGGGTTTTTTTCCCTGCTCCCCTTGTGCCATCGTGATTCTGCCAGCAGAACACAGCTGGAGGCACCAACCTTACAATTTCAAAGCATAGAACAGATACTGCAGGATGCCTACAACACTAAGAAGCAAGCAGGTATTTTACACACCAGGAAATCAAAGGAAGGTGAAGTGCTTTGTCTAAAGGCACTTGGAAGAAGAAATGAGTAACAAAGCCATAATTAAAATTCAACATCAAGCTTCATGTTAATCCTCTAGACCTGACCGCCTTTTTCAAAGCACACGGTTTGGAACATCAAAAATGAGAATCAATTCAGTCCCTTTTCTCAACACGTGCTTTAATGATAAAATAAAACACCACATTCAGCTGCTTCCTCTCTGTTGGCACGAACAAGCATCTTTCTTAGGGATCAAAGTCATGAAATCATTTTGGATTAAAAAATAAATAAATAAAATAATTAAAAAGGCAGCCAAGTTCCCAGTAAAAATTTCCATTCCCAGTTTGATCTAACCTCTAGCTCCCAGTGCCAAGGGACGGGCAGCAAAACACACAGGCGAGCCAGGTATGCTCGTACACCAACCCACAGCAGCCTGACTTAATGAGTTTGCTTTCAATGCAAAGGTGCAGCACCTCAGCAATTACGAGATCGTTAATACCACGGCGCACAGCAGCACCTTCCCCGAGCTCCTCTAACCTCTAGGCACACACAGAGCTCCCATTACGGCTAATGGGAGTCACATGTGTGCATCCAAGGGAGAAGAGACCCATTAGAACTGGTACAACATATCCATTAATCTTGCAGGTCACTCCTAGGGTCAAACATTATAAAAATGTTTATGAACAGTACTTACTAGGTATGCACTGCAGCTATTTCGGTTTTAGGACGGAGCCAGGAGCTGCTAAGGCCATGGAAAAGGCCTGTGTTTAAAGCACCACCACGTTTCAAGTAGTGGCACAGAAACTCGAGAGGGTTTTCTGCAGTCGGAGAGGACGTTTCCCTGTCATCTCCTGAAGGAATCAGAAGGAGAGAAATGACAAGGAAGGTTAGAGACACGTGAAAACCTTGGACAAAGGTATGCTTTAGCTTTTAATTTTTCTTCCATCCCCCACTCTTTCCTCGTATCTCAGCCCCTTAGTTGTGGTTTTCCGCTTCAGGAAGAACATGAACTGCAGCGACTGAATTCCTGATCTGTGCAGTCTGCCACAAAGACACTACAAATACGATCCTGGTAATTGAATCGCCAGCAAACCACAACAATTCAAGCCCTGCTTGCAGGGAGGAAGGGGTGTTGAAAGTTTTTCAAAGAGAAGGGTGAGCTCAGCGTGCCACCCACACCACCCTGCCCGCCGGAAACCTCCCTTCTCCCCACTGCAACCCAGTTTAAGCAAGCGTGCTCTCTTCCAGCTGAGAAAAAGCTAAGGCTGTCCCGTCTGTAACGCTGCTCTCATCAGCAATGAGGTCACTGTCTTTGCCCACGCTGAACTCTGGAGAAGAGGGAGGTTTCTCAGTAGCACGGGGGCCAGATGATCTCCATGCGACCAGAGCAGGAAATGCAGGTGGCAGAAATGAGGACAGACCTCAGACACAAACCATCCCTTCCTTTGGTTTTTATAACTGTTCCTCTCAGGAACAGGAGGGAATGAGGAAAGGTGACTTCACCAAGAGTTACTCACNCCCCTCATCATCTTTGTGGCCATCTGCTGTCCCCTCTCCAGCAGTTCCCTGTCCTTCTGGAACTGGACTGAAAACTCGTTCTGAAACTCATCTTTCAGAACTTGTTTCAAAACTAATTCAGCAGGTGAGACTCATTCAGTACTTTGCAATGACCCCGTGACAGGGTCTGTAAGTATTTCCAAGCACTGACAACTTTGCATCATAAGCATTTGTTCAGAGACCTCGTAGGACAGACACAGACAGCCAGCTGCATCCGGAGTGCTGGACCAGAACAGGTAAGAGGCTGGAGAACAACCCCTCACCTACCATGCATGAGCTCCCAGAGACGGTCACAACGGCATGAACCCCACCAAGAAATCACACACTGCATCTGTCTGGAGTTCCAGGTCCCCCCACTGCCTTCACCTGCTGTGTCTGTCAGGCATGGTCTCCCTTCACAAGGCTTTCATACACTGATGCAGCTCTTCACAGTGCCCTGCACCAGGAATTGCTTTTTCTTTGCTTCTAATTCAAAAATACAATGATAAATAAATTGTATTAAGTACAGGATTAATTCCATAATTCAATTAAATCCACTGCTCCTCAGCAGAAAAAAAATATTGCATGGTTTTCTTTCAAAAACAAAGCAAAAATTGCTCCATATACCTTGGTGTGTAGAGCAGACTATCTAAACATTTGGGGGCGATTGTTTTCCCTTTATCAACAGTCATAAGCTCTCAACTACAAGGCCCAAGACACAAATGAGCTTTCTAGCTCAGAAGATAATGTTACCTCGTTTTGCTTACAAGGCAGTTTTCATATAAAAAGATCCAATTCCCATTTAGTGAAACCAGCCACGTGAACTGGCCTCACCCACTTCAAATGGTTCTTCTAAAAGAGGAATTACTCATTTTCCACAGGTAGGCATCTGTTTGGAGAATCCATTGTGAAAAATGACATGTAAATATCCCATTCTTTCAAGATCATAATATTCAGGAAGGCCTGTACGGTGCCTTGTGACACAAGTAGCCCAGAATGCTACCTGATTCCTTGGCTGTGAGGCCGAAAGAGATGGTGTAGAACCAACAGCAGGTGTCCATGGAGCCTGGCACGGTGACCTCAGGCACGTCCATGGCACGGTGACCTCAGGAGCTCTCTGAGGAACCACAACCCTTACCACCACCTGTGATGAACGGTCTACTCCTGAATACAATACAACTAAACACAGGCACTACTTGGAAAGAAGTAAGCCACTATCTGAGGATCTCTTAACTTTCATGTATAATAAACAATATTTCCTCTCAAGCTATTCATAGATTAACACCTTAGAGACTTCCTTTGGCTTTCTAGAATCATAACAGCCAACTTTCCAGTTCAGTTTTCCTCCATTAAGCACGTAGTATGTTCAAATAATACCCTCTAGGTGACAGAAAACACCTCAGGACCCGTGAGGAAAGTCCTGGCTGTCCCTAAGGCAGTGACCAACACAAGAACCCGTTCCTCCAGAAGCTGCTGGAGGAATACCCGCCTGCAGAACTGCCAGGCTGCTGCTGCATTCCCTCCCCAGCCTGCTGGGCTTCTCCCCTCGCAGCCCTGTGAATTCTGTCAGCAAACACTACAGCCCTTCACCACCCCCGCGGCTGGGCCCAGGGGTGCACTCAACTCCAAAGTGCTCGGCCTACGCCACCACGGTCATCTCTCCGCCCCAAGCCGGAGCCCTTCCGCCACCACACGGGCGGCCGAGACAAGCGGAGGCCTTTAACTGGCGTTTGCGGCGTAAAGGGGGAGAAAACAGCGCTCCGCTCCCAGCAGACCAGCGCACAGAGCCCAGGAAGGAGGGAGTCAACCACCCAGCCCCTTCACTCCCAGAACCCCCCTCCGCCTGCCTCCCTATTGGCTACTTATCCCCAGCCCGAGCCACCCATTTGCTCTGCTGCCTGTCAATCAAACCGCTCCGCGGGTTACCCTGGTCATGGCTGCCAGCCCTAGCGCCTCCTCTCTACCTCCCGGAGCTTCCTGCGGAACCGCTCTAGGCGCTCACCGGTAGTATCTACTGTCCGCGCTGTGGCTGCTCTAGCCGCCGGGAGCTGACTCTATGACCCGTTGGGGCCTATTGGTGGGACGGGGACGGTGGGACGGGGGCGGCAGCTGGGCGGCCGAGGGGAGAACACCCGGGGCGGCCGAGGGGAAAGCCCCTGAGGCGGCCTCAGGAAGCTCCGTCCGCACAGGTCTTCGCTAGGAGGCTGGGGGCCGAGCCCGTCGCACCTGTAGCCCTGCCGAATCCCGGCGGCCTGGGCCTCGCCGCGGCGCAGGTCAGTCGGGGCCCGGGGCGGGAGCGGGGGCCGGGGGTGCNTTTATAAAGCCTAACCTCGCTTTTACAACCCTTCTCACGCCGGCGCCGGGCGGTTTGGTGAGTCCCGCCGCCGCTCCGTCTCCCCGGGCTGGGGTTTGCAGCTGGGCCCGGGGGGGACGGTGAGGACTGAGCGGGGCGATGTGCACTGCAGGGCACGCTGTGCTCTGGCAGAGGGGTATTCTACTCTGAGTTGGTGTTCTGAGGCCAGCGGGGCCGTTAGAGACCTCCAAAAGTCCTCCCTGTGACTGCCTGCTGGAGCTGAGGGGCTTCCCTATAGGCACTGCCTGCTGAAGGTGACAGTGGCTCCTCTCCACCTTCTGTTAATCCAGTGTTGTCCAGCCTGTGAGTGCGAGCAACACACCATCGTTTGGCCACAAAACTAATGTAGATTTAGGCTGTGTTTCTTAGGTTTAGTGTTGCTCAGAAGTAAGGTTGAATGTTGTGCTGTAGAAAAAGATACTGAGGTGCCTGAGTCAGTCCAGAGAAGGAGCTGGTGAGGGGTCTGGAGAAAAGTCCTGTGAGGAGCGGCTGAGGGAGCTGGGATTGTTTAGTCTGGAGAAGAGGGGGCTGAGGGGAGACCTTCTCGCTCTCTAAAACTCCCTGAAAGGGGGGTGTAGCCAGGGGGGTCTGTCTTTTCTCCCAGGGAACAGGTAATGGGACAGGAGGAGGAAACGACCTCAAGTTGTGCCAGAGGAGGTTTAGGATGGAAATTGGGAGAGGCTTCTTCACCCAAAGGGTTGTCAAACACTGCAACAAGCTGCCCAGGGCAGTGGTTGAGTCACCATCCCTGGAGAGATATTTACAAGACGTGTAGACATGGCACTTGGTGAGATGGGTTAGTGATGGTTTCTATCAGAGTTAGGTTGATGGTTGGACCAGATGATCTTAAAGGTCCCTTCCAACCCAGACAATTCTGTGACTCGCCAATGTGGTTTGGCAGAAGGAAGAATTCCACTTATGATAGAGCCCATACTGATAACCGCAGCACTGTGTGTTCCTTTTAATCCCCAAGTAGAGCTGTGGTACCCTCTCTCAGCTCTCAGAGGGAGGAACGTGTTCCCCGAGGTCAGAGATGAAGTACGGCCAGTTTGTGATAAAGTCCAATTCCAAAATATTTAGCCATTTGCTTGATTTGACTGGAAGTTTGTGAATTCTTGTCTAACTTCTTTGGATTTGTCATTAATATGCAGTTCGACAGCAACTGCTGATGAAGTTTTCACTTTAGTACTGGTTTGACTCTTTATGAAGATGTATTTTATCAGGCCTTTCTTCTACAAACCTGTTTGCCTTTACGCTTCAGTTTCTACTCCTCAGCAGTTTGTTTTCCACTTCCTGGATGTCCATGGGCACTAATGACTGTAATGAAGTGATTAGTGGGAAAACAGCTGAACGTGTCCTTGCTGGGCCATGAATTAAAGCAGCAAATAAACTATTAAAGGGAGTAATGATTCACACCTCTGAATTACTGGGGTTTTTTAAGCTTGTTTATGCTGCATGGAGTCACCCGTTCCAGTGACTTGCTCTGAAGTTAGAGGGATAACTTCACGCTCAGAAGATGTACAAACGAACCCATTAAAAAGCCTTTTTTCTTTTCTTTTTTTTATTTTTTTTTTATTGGTAGGAATAGAATAGACCAGTGGGGCACGTAATCAGGTGTATTGGAGGGATTTGACACATTTTAATTCTTGTGGAATTTACTCTGGGAATAGATGCTCGTGTCAGTATTGGAACACCTGCTGTGGCTGCTCGTCAGAATACTTTTTTGGAGTTAAAAGGCAGGCTTTCTCGTCGGAGAAGAGCTCAGCACTGGTGTCTGTGGTGATGGTCTGGGGAGAAGAGCGCTCTGCAGCAGCCATTATGCCATCAATAGGCCAGTTCAAACCCATTTCAGTTTTCTGTTCAAAAAAAAAGCCCACTTCCAGTATTTTGCTATCCTGTACACTGCAGTAATGGTTTGGAAATAACTTGTCTTATTCTGGGTATATCAGGTCACTTTTATTGCTAAAAATTGTCCAAAGTTTGTGTCTCCCTGTGCTAATATATTCCTCAGAAAGCAGCATTATTTTTTGTTTTAAAAAGCTCTGGATACCGTATGCAATTAGGCTGTAATTAGGGAGATGCTTACCGTGCTCTCCATCTCATTGAGGGGTTGTTCTCCATCTCCATCAACCATTGAGGGGTTGGTGAGGTCAGTGGATGGGCAGTGGAACACATTTAAAGCTATCCTCTACCAAGCTTTTGCCAGGACCTTCCGTTCCCTCCCTCTGCCTTGCCCGCTGCTCTGGCTTGTATGGGGGGTGGCTGAAAGGGTGTGTGTGTGTATTTTTGTAAGTAACAATTTGTATTTGTACATTTTTATTTTTCCTAAAAAGCTGATGTCAAGTGTATGTATTTGCAGTTTTGAAGGTAGGAATTGAGCGTGTGTACTGAGTGTGGAGCGTGAGGAAATGGCATTAATCTGGGGCCACGGCAGCTGAAATCTCTCTTTGCTCAGTTTTGCCTCTTGTGTGTAACTCCTTTTAACTTCTAGGCATTCTGCTGCAAACTCGTGGGGTTTTTATTTGATGAGGTCATCCTTTTCACCAAATGAAGTCAGTTCTGGTTAGAGCCTCTGTGAAACTTACAGTGTTGATATAATTGATTAAATAATTGAAATGAGATAATCTCTCTGCATGAGAGGCAAAGTTTGTTTTATTTATGAGACAGGTTGAAAACTGTAACATAATAGTGGGGAACTTACATGGCTCTGCACCAGCTCGTGCAGAAGTCTCTCCTGGTTACCCTCAGAACTCTTGGGACAGCAGTGTGAGCATGGAAAATACCCTCTGAACCTGTTCTTAAACACTTCAATGCTGTAGGTAACGGCCCTTGGCTGCGTTGTGGATCCAGCCCCCGTTGCAGGGCCTGGGGCAGCTGGAATGGTGTGTCCTGGCTCATGTTGGGGGATTGAGGTAGATACATGGAATGTCTGTTCTGTGCAAGGAGGGTGTTTAGATTTGGTAGAGAATTTTTTTTGGTTGTTTGAGAGCTCTGTGTGTTTGTCTCCTTTTAGATTCTTCTATTATTCCCCCACCCCAAGAAGGTTGTGACTCTCAGACAGGTTTTGGTGCTTACCATGATTCGGGGCATGTAGGAAGCAAAGGTTCTTGTGATGGGCTAAATAAAACTCAATTAAAACTTGCCAAGAGGTGTGGATCATGTACAAAGGCTTCAATAGATCCTTCATAGACTGGAGTGGCAGAGGTAATTTCTATACCCTGATGGGGTTTGGTGCTGCTACCCATCCAAGACCTCCATTTGTGCTTTGACATCAAATGCTGTGGTGCGAGTCAAGGTGGACCTTTGATCTTCTCCTGTGGTTAATCTTTTATAGACCTCATTAACTTGCAGAACTGCCCCTTTAAAAGTTCCCAGAGAGCCTTTGGGAAAGAGGGAAGGAAGCAAGGTTGTGGCTCTGTGCTGTCAATACCAAAACCCGCACCGTAAAATGAATGACTCCTCAGGATGTACACGGTGTCGGGCAGGGAGTGCTGTCTGGAGCCCGAAGGAGCATGTATCTGGCTATAGCAATGAAGAACATGGTCTTTCAGGGAAAAAAAGAATATTAATTTGGTCTTTACAATGTGAGAGGGTGGGAATGCCTTACCTTCTCTTTGGTTTGTTTGGTTTTTTTAAACATATGAAAGTAATTTCGCAGCTCTGAGGTTCAGAGAGAGCTGGGGCACGGAAAGGAGGGAGGAGATGAGCAGATGTCTGAGGGAAAACCAGTAGTAAATGAAACACTAGACACAATCAGTCAACAGTGCAAGTACCTTATTACCAGTGTGCTTTATTTCTGTATTGGTTATAATCATAGAATCATTCAGGTTGGAAGAGACCCTTGGGATCATCAAGTCCAGCCATCAGCCCCACTCTACAAGTTCTCCCCTACACCACATCCCTCAACACCACATCCAATCTACTCTGAAACACAGTCAGGGGTGGTGACTCCACCACCTCCCTGGGCAGCCCATTCCACTGACTGACCACTCTCTCTGGGAAAAACTTTTTCCTAGTGTCAAGCCTAACCCTACCCTGTGACCTACACTTTGAAACACTAAATAAAATAAAACATCCTGCAGCAGTGTGGCACTTGCAATCTCTGTCTTTGTTCAGTGAGAACAGGAATCAAGAAGATCTGAAAAAAAAAAAAGTCCAGGTAGCACCTGATAAGTTTTAGACTTAAATACATCTTCATGAAATCAGCATGGTGTGCTCTGTTAATAGTAAGAAACTAAGACAAGAGGAAATAAAGATGACTAGGGGGAGGGCGATGCCTGGCTTGGTAGATGAGGGAGACAGCAGCAGGTGCCGTTTCAGTAGGACTTGCACCCCTGTCTCCCTTGGTGTCCTCATAGAGAAGCTGGTGGAGTACGGATGGGGTGAGCAAACAGTGAGGTCCCTATAAAACTGGCTGAGAAGTTGGGCCCGGGGGGTAGTGGGCACTGGTGCAGAGTCTAGTTGGAGACTGGTAACTAGGGCTGTACCCCTGGGGTCAGTACCCTGTCCAGTCCCATTTAACATCTTTGTTAACCATCTGGGTGATGGGGCAGAGTGCAATCTGGGCAAGTTTGCTGATGGCACCAAACTAGGAGGAGTAACTGGTAAGTCCGAGGGTGACGCTGCCATCCAGAGGGACCTCAGCAGGCTGGAGAAATAGGGTGACAGAAACACTGTGGAGCTCAAGAAGGGAAAGTGCGAAGTCCTGCACCTGGGGAGGGTCAGCTCCATGCCCTGGTGTCTGCTGGGTGGCAACCATCTGGAAAGTGACTTTGGATTTTAGTGGAGAATAAGCCAACAATGTGCCCTTGCAGCAAGGAGGGCTACTGGTATCTTGGGCCATGTCAGGAGCGTTGCCAGCAAGTCAGGGAGGTGAATCCTCTTGCTCTTCTCAGTGGTGGTGGGGCTGCCTCTGGAGTACTGTGTCAGTTCTGGACTCCCCAGTATAACTGAGGCCTGGAAATACTGGAGGGCCCAACAAAAGGCTGCAAAATTGATAAAGGAGCTGGTCTCTTCCAACCTATATGATTCTATGACTCTTGTGAGGACAGGCTGAGAGAGCTTGGAGAAGGCTCCAGGGAGACCTTATAACATACAGAAATACCTGCAGGGAGGGTGCAAAGAGCATGGAGTTGGGCTCTTTCCAGTGGTGCCAGTGACAGGGCAAGGGGTAGTGGGCACACACTGAAATGTAGGAAGCTCTGTCAGAACACCAGGAAACACTTTGTGGCTGTGAAGGTGGCCCAGCAGTGGCCCAGGTTGCCCAAAGAGGTGTTGAGTCTCCGTGGAGATACTGAAAAGGTGTCTGGATGTGGTCCTGGGCAAGGGGCTCCGGCTGCTCCTTCTTGAGCAGGTGAGGGCTGGACATCACAAGCTGCAAATAAGCAGACCCACCCTTTTCCTTTTGCCCCTGCTAGGACGTGTATAAAATTGAAAAGGGAGGGGGTTAACAGCCAGCTCTGAAGTTTTCTCCTTCTGTCCCGTTTTTTGTTTCCCCTTAGCTTGCAGCAGATCCACAAGCAGGATTTGGCAACCACCACTGGACTGTGGCACACATACTTCAGGAAATTGGGAGCAGGAAACAGCTCCACGCCACTTTAGAATGACTGCAGGAAGAAGAAGAGGCAGCAGGCTTTGAGAGGCCCGTTTTTCTTTAAATCCCTGTCGACTCCATTCTATAAATCCCGTAAAGAGGCTATTGATCCTTCACACCGTAAGTACACTCTGTGCTCTACAGATATAGAATCAGATAGGTTGGAAGAGACCCCTGGGATCATGGAGTCCAACCATCAGCCCTACTCTACAAGTTCTCCCCTACACCAGATCCCTCAACACCACATCTAATCTGCTCTTAAACACAGTCAGGGATGGGGACTCCACCACCTCCCTGGGCAGCTGATTCCACTGACTGACCACTCTTGCTGTGAAGAACTTTTTCCTCATGTCCAGCCTAACCCTACCCTGCTGCAGCTTGCAGCCATTCCCTCTTGTCCTGTCGCTCATTGCCCGTGAGAAGAGACCAGCACCAACCTCTCTGCAATGGCCTTTCAAGCAGTTGTAGAGAGTGATGAGGTCTCCCCTCAGCCTCCTCTTCCTCAAACTAAACAACCCCAACTCCCTCAATCCATCCTCATAAGCCTTATTCTCCAGGCCTCTCACCAGCTCCGTGTCCCTCCTCTGCACTCGCTCCAGCACCTCGATATCTCTCTTGTGCTGAGGTGCCCAGAACTGGACACCAGACTCAAGGTGTGGCCTCACCAGTGCTGAGCACAGGGGGACAATCACCCCCCTGCTTCTGCTGGCCACACTATTCTTTATGCAAGCCAGGATGCCCTTGGCCTTCTTGGCCACCTGGGCACACTGCTGGCTCATGTTCAGCCACCCATCGACCAGCACCCCCAGGTCCCTCTCTGACAGGCAGCTCCAGCCACATCTTAGCCTTATACGTATGCTCAGTGTATGCTGAGGTAATGGCTCGGGGAATGAGGACTGTGGAAAGGCTGCATTTGTACATGACGCGTGCAGGCCGAGGGCGATGGTTCCATCACTGGAGTCACCCAGCGTGGATCTCTCCCCCTTGCGAGGACCGGCCTCCAGGTGTTGGTGGCTGAGTTCACACCAGTGTGCAGAGAGTAGAGTTCAGGTTCCAGCCTAACTGCTGGCAAGTTGGGTACGGCTAGGAATGGGGCTTGACCCAAACTGGCTGTATCGCTCCCGCGGCTCATGGTGACAGCCCCAGGTACTGCAGGATGGGGTTTGCAAGCAGGCTGCCTTGGAGGGCGGGTTGGGGGGAGTTTGTTCACATGAGGGGAGGGAGGTGGTTGGATAGCTTTGGGGTTTTTTTGCCTTTTGAGACCTAATAGACTATATCCCTTTTCAGCTAGACCAGTGAAGGGAGGAAGAGGAAGGGTGTGATGCTGCAACTCCCATTTTAACTAACTGCTAAGCTCTCGGTGCCACCTACTCCACAGCACTCCTGTGCTTTTCCATTAGGAAAGTTAAAAGCAGCAAAGAAGATCTCTGAACAGGGTTGTTTTCTGGCAGTCTGATAGGCAGGGACAGCTTGGTGGAGGGTCAAACGGGGGCTGGCGCTGGTCTGTAAGGGAGGTGGGAGGGAGTGACTGTAGCCTCTGTCTGTGTAGAAGGCAAGCCTGATGAACGAGAGATCTGTGTCAGGTTCTTTATCCTTCCACTGGCTGAGAGTTCTTGATTGCAATTAGATCCATTAGTTCCTAAGTTCTGCCATATCATATGAGCCCAATGTCATTTCACTGATGCAGGGCCTTCCTGGCTCTCACACATCAGATGTCCAGTCCGTAACAGCACTGGTTTTACCTACAGCCCTCCTTTTGGGGCAGATGTGGACAGAGGTTAATGGTGAGTTAGCTCTGCCTTGAGGACAGCTTTTACCTTTCTCACCTAGTAAGCATTGCTAGTAAGAGGTTAAAGGAGGTTCTCTCCTGCAGCGCAGTACTTGGCTCAGCATTGTTACCTTGCCTGGCAGTGAATAGTCGTGGCCCTGCCCTTGGTGTGCATGTGGGGGTAGAAAAGTTGGAATGCAATCTGGGAGCTGGGAAACGGGAGCCTCAGGTAGATGAGTTGTGTTTTTAAGGTAGTTTTGAATGGAAGCAAGGTAAGGAGGGCCATGGACAAGATGCATAGAATTGGGATTGCCTCTGTTGTGGCCCACTGTGTGCTCGCAGCCCCGCGTTCCTCTGCTGTCTTCGAACCCTTTCAAAGAGGACCTGCCTCACCTGCTCCATGTGCAGGCTGGCACATCCACCCAGCTCTCCATCCTTCTCACTCTTACACTTCTAGCTATCCTCTGTTGTACCAGAACCTCCTGTCCTCCTCATAACCAAACTCTCTTCATGTGCAAGGGTCTCCCCGCCATCTGCTGATGGGATCATCAACAGCTGAGGCCTGTGTGTGTAACAGAAGGGATCCTTGTCCTTCCTATGCTCTTACACCTCTTGTTGCTACCTTAGAGATACTGTCCCTTCCTTCCCAGGGTCTCTTCCTTCCTGGTTACCCCTCGCAGCAGCAGCTCTGGTAAACCGTTCCAGCCAAACCTTCCTCCGTTTGGATTCAGCAGTAGATGCAAGGCTCTTCTCCAGAGATTCCCCAGTGCCTAGTTCCAGAGAAGAGCAGTCAGTATTGCCCACTGGGCAGTTATTTTGACCTCATCTTAGTGTGGCAGGGTTTTGGTGAACCATGCTTTCTGGAGGGCCTCAGGTTGCGACATGGGTTTGTTTCAGTAAGCGTTTGGGTTCTTCATTGCTGATGTAATTAAGAGGTAGAGGTACTCCTAGGTCAGCAGAGAGTGGGAGCTGCAAGCAGAATTGATACTGTTAGAGGTGAGTTGCAATCTGGCATGCTAATGAGAGGGGTGACAGCAAAGAGGGAATAAGATGGGGAAAGAAGGGGCGTGGGATGTGGGATCAGAGTGATTACCAGGTGACTTGTTATGGCCTTCCTGTTTGTTCCAATAAAGGGAAATTAGGGCCATAGCCAAACTATCTAGGGGGGATACAAATGTGATTTGAGCCTTCGTAGCCTTCAACTTAACATAAATTTGGACTTGGATCCTTTTAGTCTGGAGAAGAGAAGGCTGAGGGGGATCTGATCAACACCTATAAATACTTGAAGGGTGGGTTTCAGGAGGATGGGGCCAGGCTTTTCTCAGTGGTGCCCGGGGACAGGACAAGGGGGAACGGGCACAAACTGGAACATAAGCAGTTTCACCTAAACACAAGGAGGAATTTGTTCACTTGGAGGGTGTCAGAGCCCTGGCAGAGGCTGCCCAGAGAGGTGGTGGCGTCTCTGTCTCTGGAGACACTCAAACCCCTCCTGGACACATGCCTGTGCAACCTGCTCTGGATGACCCTGCTCTGGCAGGGGGTTGGAGGAGATGATCTCTAGAGGTCCCTTTCAACACCTTATCCTTCTGTGATTTTGTGATAAAAATATTTTAAAAGGTGGCATTTAAAATATTAGCTATGCAGTAATTAGTGTATCAGACCTAATTTTGTTTGTACCTAATAATATGTCCTAAGAGTGCCGACTGATGACCAGTTTTTCTGAAGTCAGTGGGAGCTCTTAGCCCTCAGAGAGTCTCCAGTGGTGGCCAGCAGTGGTGATGGTTGCTGGTGTTCGAGAGAATGGCTTACACTGGTGTGGGATTTTGGGTTTCCATTGAATGCTGACAGAACTGCCCGGTGAGCAGCTTCTCACGCACTGCTCTTCATCACAGCTGTACCACATCTGGCTCTTTGGAGCTCCTTTGGCCTCTGGGACAGGAAGCCCCAATATTTGGGCTCTGGCAGGTAGTTTGTGGAAGGCAAATCAATGAGGTGTCCTTCAGTTTGCTGGCTGGCTGCAGGCACTTGGCAGTGGCTCATCTGCCCCCTTTTATGGCGTTGAGGTTGGCTGACCTCAGCTTGGGAAAGCGACCTGTGGTTGGAACGTGTCTTGGTTTTCTGCTTGATTTTCTGACTTCAAATGTCACTGGCATTGAGTTCTGGGATCTGGTGCTGGTTGCTCACTCAGTCTCCTTAGTGAACACCTCAGTTTCATCTATGGGCTTGATTTGTGACAGTCATTTGGTGCTTTCCTTTCCTCTGTTTTGGGAAATAGTCCTGCCTCCCAGGAGTGTTAGAAATTAGCATTTTCTGTCATTGCAGCCTGTTAGGGTTGGGGCTTTTTTCAGTTGGTATTAGTAGCTATTCCAAATGGCTAAAGAATCGGTTGATGTTCTTTACAAAATGATAGGTATTTAGCTGAAGTGTATAGAAATCCAGACAGTAATACAAAATCAATCTTTTGTAAGGTTATTTGAGGTAATGATATAGTGATAAGTTAATTTTACAGCGATTAAGAGACAACACAGTTGGGGCTCCCACTTAGACTTTGATCTGAGGATATTTCTCCCTACACTTGATGAGCAAGAAAGAGATGAGAATTAATGGTAAGACATGAGCCTTGGAGCAGCTGGAGTCCGGGCTCTGTGGCTTATTCTGAGAGCCCATGGAAAGGAAGAGTTTAGAATTAACTGGATACATATGCTTTGATTTCTCATCTTTAAAGTTGATTGATTTCAAATTGACATCTAAACTATCCTCTGTTGTGGAGACTATCTGAGGAGAACAGTTAAATTGAATACATTTTCACAAAAAAACCCAAACCCAACAACAAAAAACCCTCAAGAACAACTCAAAGAAAGAAAATAACCCACCTCACACTAAAAAAATACCTCAGTTACTCTGAAGAGTAAAACAAGCTTCAGTTTACACAGCGCAAGAATCAGTGAAAGGGGCCAAAAATCCAAGTAAGAGGAGTCAAAAAGGGATAGGTCCATTACCTAGATGTGTTATTAAATAAGAAAGGAGAGCGAGCAGCAGATTTTCAAAGACTGATTCTTAACTTCATGCTTTATAAAAGAGATATATTGTGACCTGCTGCTTTCATAAAATTAATCTTAGACAGGAAATAAGAGCGGAACCGAAGCACAGAGAGAATAGCCTAAGGAATCTTAATATAGATGTGCTGGAGTGGCAAATCCTAATAAAATCCATCTGAGAGTGACTGAGGAATTAGGCACCACTGATTTTATATATTTATTTATTGGATGTCCCAGAGGGTGACAATAGCCAGCGGGACGGGTTGGGGTGTGTGTGTGTTCATTCTGCTGAGGGCATCGTTGAGGCTGTCGCTTCCAAACGAAGGTTCAGGAGTTTAGCAGTTAATTTGTTCCTAAAAATGTGGAGAAGAGCGAGTTTGGAACAGCCCCTCTGGTGTGACGTGACGTGCTGGTAGGACACCTCCATCTGCTTTCCCCTCCCCGAAGGGCTGACAGGCTCAGGAAGGAGGAGGAAAACTATAAGTACGGTATACCTTGGTTTTAATAGTGTCTTCTTCCCTCCAGAGCGAGCTCAGGAGCCCTGCCATCCCTGCCATCTCCTTTAGGTGCTGATATCATCAGCTGCAGGTTGAAAGATTGCCTTTACAGAGTAATTATCAGCGGGAGCCTGTCAAGATGAAAAGGCCTTAATGAGTTAGACGAGGGAAGAGAGCACTCGCGTACGGAAGTTGCTGATGATGCTGAACTGGAGAGGGCTCCAAACTTTGGGGTTGGTGGGTTATTTGTTGTTGCTTTCAACGTGAGATCCGAATCCACAACGCTCTGATGGATTTGGGGAGAATCTCTGAAACAAACCAAGTGGAAAAACAGCACAGGCGAGTATGAGGCCTGGCACTCAAGGAGGAACCGAAATACGTGAATATGGCCCAGGGGATACTTACTCAGAAAAAGGATAGATCTGAAGATACAGTGGACCTCAAGGTAAATAGTAACTGTTCTGCTGGGGGAAAGTGAAAGGCTTTGATTTTGTTTTTTACTGGAGGGTCCCACCAGCCGTGTTGTAGGAAGGAGGAGGTTGTCTAGGTTGGTGGATCCCCTGCGTGCAGTCGCTGCCCTGGCCTGCCCCACCGCCCTTCCTCCTGAGAACCTGCAGGCAAGCTGGAAGTTCTCCTCCATCGTTAGAACTTTCTCCTGTGGAGTGAAAGCCATCCTTACTCGTAATAAGGAGGCCTTAGAATAGAATGAATATGAGAAGGAGATTCTCTGTAATTGTTTGGGTGATAAAATGCTGGACTGGACGACCTAGAGAGGGTGTGAGTAGGCTTCCTTGGGCAAGATGTTCTGGAGCCCATGTTCACGCTGGGTTAGAGGTAGGTGGTCTGTGGTACCTGCTCCATTCCTGCAGCAGTGCAGGGCTCAGACAGATGAGGTTCTCTCCAACAGTTAAATCTAAATCAGGAGCTGGAAGCCAAAGGCTGTCCTTCTGCTTGCCTCCTACATGTGATTTTAAGTTAGAGCAGGGAGGAACAAAGGTCAGTTTTGACTTAACAAAATAGATTTGCCTTCCCCAAAAGTGGTTTGCTGCACCATACTTAAAATGTGTGTTGAAGCTTCTGCATATAGTCTGTCTGTCTGTCCTCTGCAGATTGTGCTAGCTGAGCAGGGACTGTGGCTGCGGTCCCCAAGCCAGCAGAAGCCCCTGGGTTACCCCCAGCCCTGTGGGACAACTGGCATCTAGAGCTTGCTGGGGTTCACGCGTTTCTGTGGGCAGAGTTTACAGACCTGTAGAGTTGGCTGTGGAATTTTGGGGGGGTGGGGGGTGGGATGCCTTGCCGGGTCCCACTGAGGGTAGTACACCTCCTGCTGCTGGTCCCTCAGCAGGTCAGTAGCGGCGTTACAGCTGCCGCCCGGGTTATCCCCTCCGTCATCCTTACATTAATATCGACAGGCTGTTGACAATACTCGCGTTCCTATTGATAGATTTCTGTCAATAACATGTTTCCAAATAAAACACATTCACTCATGATTTGTACAGAGCTCAATACCAGCGCTGCCGTGCGCCAGAGGAGATTCTTCATCCTCGGTGTTGCGCCGCGGACTCTGCAGCTGGGATTGCTCCTTTGCTGTTGGGTTTTTGTTTGTGGTGGTTGTTTTTTCTAAAGCCAAACCAAAGCAGACAAACTATAGGTTATTAAGGAAAGAAACCTCCTGTGGGGTTGTTTTTTTTCTCTGGGAAGGCAGCTTTTTATTTTTCTCTTTGCAAGGTGTGGGATGGTGTGGGATGGAGGAGNCTGCTGGGGATGTGATCGTCATCCTGGGAGCCTGATAGGGTTTTGTATAGACTGTATACTTTTTTTTTATCCTTTCTTTTATACTTTTTAATTTTTCTTTTTATTGTTTAATATAATATTTATATTTATATTTCCTTAAAGTAGTTCAGTTTTTTTTTCCTAAACTCCTGAATCTCTTAATCCTTCACTCTCCTCTCTTTTCCTTAGTGGGGAGGAGGGGTCATCATCTGTCCGATGGGTCAAAACCACGACAACCTCCCAAGGAGCAGTCGTTGCTCTTTGGGGGTTTGTCTCAAAGTGTGTTTGTGTGTTCAGTCACCTGTCCAGTTTATTCTGTCTCTTCACCAGGGTTTTGACTGTTTAATGCAGATCCTCAAAGCTGAGCCCGGCCTGTCCCTAACTGAACCCTGGTGTTTGTTTCTTCCGTGGCCGGGCCTACAAACTCCGGGTTCTTAAGCTTTTCAAAATGTAAAGTATGCCAGAAAAAGTGAGCAGGAAAGACATGGCAAATGGAATTGAAGGCAGAAACGTGGAGGGGAAAGAGCAGCACCATTCTCTTTATACAGCCTGTGTAGCTCAGCAGAATGTGGAATGCAACAAAAGTACGAGCTGGACGTCTTGACTCTTGCGGGCTGTGCTTATTGCCTGGTTTTAAACCAGGGTCTCTCTTTTCCTGCTCTAGGAGCACGTTGTGAAACAGTACAAACTGAGAAATCTAACAAGTTTCCAAAAGGACTTTTGTAGAGAGGAAGTAATTTTAAAAGGGAAAAACTTGATTGTTATCATTTAGTTTTTATATTTGTTACCACTTGAAAAAATGGGCACCAGAGGTAAAGAACCTCATGGTAATGTTCTCTGTAGCAAGGGAGAAAGAGGGTAGAATTTCGTCCTCTTCTCTCAAAGAACCAGGTGGTTTTTTCCAGATCATTAGGACATTTGCAGGTATTTTTCATAGGAAAATGCAGATTTCAAGCTTTGCCTTTTAATTTTCCTATGGGAAGTAGGTGTCTAGCCTCGAAGGGTAAAACCTTCAGTCATGGAATCACAGAATGGTTAGTGTTGGAAGGGACCCCAAAGGTCATCCAGTTCCAACCCCCCTGCCCTGGGCAGGGACACCTCCCACCAGACCAGGTTGCTCCAAGCCCCCTCCAGCCTGGCCTTGAACCCCTCCAGGGATGGGGCAGCTACAACTTCTCTGAGCAGCCTGGGCCAGGCCTCTCACCACCCTCACAGCAAAGAAGTTCTTTCTGGTATCTGATCTAAATCTCTCTTTCAATGTAAAGCCATTACCCCTCATCCTAATGCTACACTCCCTGACAAAGAGTCCCTCTTCAGCTCTCCTGTAGCCCCTTCAGATACTGGAAGGGGCTCTAAGGTCTCCCTGCAGCCTTCTCTTCTCCAGGCTGAACACCCCCAGCTCTCTCAGCCTGCCTTTAGAGCAGAGGAGTTCAATCCCTCTGGTCATCTTCATGGCCCTCTGCTGGACCCCTTCCAACAGGTCCATATCCTTCCTGTGCTGAGGACTCCAGAGCAGGACACAGTGCTCGAGGTGGGGTCTCACCAGAGCAGAGCGGAGAGGTAGAACCACCCCCCCTGACCTGCTGGCCGTGCTTCTCCTGATGCAGCCCAGGATGGGGTTGGCTTTCTGGGCTGGTGGTTCAGAAGCAGGGCTAGTGTACAGAGAACACTTCAGTAACAGGGAGCACAGGGAGAGGGGCTTCTGCAGCAAAAGGGGATCAAAGCTACAGCTGTGACCCCTAATGAACTTGTAGGGCTGAGGGCACACCATGGCCTGGGGCAAACCGCTCGTCTGCCTCACAACAGCGCCCCGTTTCACTGCTTACATTGAGAGTTCTCCTCTAATTGCTCATCAGGAAGAAAGCTTTGCTGACCTAGGCCATATTATAAGCATAATTTAAAGGGTTATAAAGAAGTACATCTTTATTTTGAATTGCTTATGGTTATGTCTGATACTCCCTTTCCATACAGTTTGTGTAAAAGTGATTTCAGAGTTGAGTCAGTCCGCCAGCTGGTAATTCCAGGAGAGACATGCAATGTGTCACATCTAAACAGTTTACATGGCGTTGATTCTAGGGCTTTTTTTGGTTGTTTTAAGGGAAACTTGTTGGATTTTGTGAAATTTCTGAGGTTGATACCCACTGGTTCTGAAGTGATTCCCTTTTTCTGTATTCCAGATTCCCTTTTTCTGAGTACCAGTTCCAGCCCACACTGACCAGTTCACTGAAGGTACTTCCTTCCAGTGCAGCTCTACAAAGGATTGTGGATGTGATAAAAACATGAGTTGTCACAAATCAACTAGGTTCTCCAGTGAGCCTTGCACAAGTTTTGGGGAAGGGCAAGCTCCAGGTTCTGGGGAGGATCTCCACTACATATAGTCCATCCTCCTCTGAAAATTGGGGATAAATTCAATGCTAGAATGAGTAGCTCAGGACGTGGTTTGGTCAAGTTTTAAGAATCTCTAGGGATGGAGATTTCACACTCCCTCTGGACAAACTCTCCCAGTTCTAAATCCAACTGGAACTTCTCATGTACTCACTTAGAGCTAGTCACCTTCTTTCTTTCACTGCACCTCAAAGAGAGGTTTGACTTAGTCTGCTCAGTAGCCTTTGGGTAGTGGAAGATGGCTGTTAGATGACTTCTTAGCTGCCTTATCTTCAAGTGGAGCAGTCCCAGTTCCTTCCAGCTCTCTTCAAACGTCAGGTGTCGGGGCTCCCCGTTGATATTAGTGGCTGGGTTCTTTTCCATTTGTTGATGTTTCTGGTGTACTATCAATAGAAAAGAGGCAAAACTGGACACAGGATCCCAGGTGTGGACTCCCCAGTGCCAAGTAGAGGAGAAACGAGCACATCCTTCAGTCCACCAGCTCTGTGCACACCAGTGTTCTCCAGCAAGGGTTACTGCCACACGGATGCACTGGTGACTTGTTTGGGTTGGTGCCCACCGGAGTCCTCACCTCCTTTTTTGCAAAGCAGCTGTGCCAACTCCCAGCCCTGCTCTACAAAGCCCTCCCCTACACCCACAGATCCCACAGCACCACATCTCATTACTCTTAAACACATCCAGGAATGGGGACTCCACCCCCTCTCCCTGGGCAGCCCAGTCCAGGCTCTGGCCACTCTTCTTTTGAGATTGACACCCTTAGGGTAAAGCTTTTTGAAAGGGCTTGTAGCACGTTAATACTGTGTTGATTATAGCCTTATGAAGAAGCTGTTTTGATATTTGTTTATTGCTGGTATATTGCAGCTGCGTTATCTCTAACAAAACCGAGATTTGGAGATGTTTCATTGTACCAAAAATGTGTTTGTGTTTATTCCCAGAGGGCGTTGGTGTGAAGAAATGGCCTCAAGCCCTGGGAAGGAAAAGAGCGTGAATCCCGTGCTCAGAATCAGTCAACTGGACGCTCTCGAGCTGAACAAAGCCCTGGAGCAACTCGTGTGGTCCCAGTTCACCAGCTGTTTCCACGGGTTCAAACCGGGGGTGCTGGCTCGCTTTGAACCGGAAGTGAAAGCGTTGTTATGGCTCATCTTGTGGAGGTTCACCATCTATTCCAGGAACGCGACTGTGGGACAGGCTATTCTGAACATCCAGTACAAGAATAACTTCTCTCAGACGGAGAAATACCAGGCCCTGAGCAAGCACCAGAAGCTGTGGTATCTCATCCTCACGGTTGGTGGGAGGTGGCTGGAGGAAAGGTCCTACGATCTGTGTAGCCATCGCCAGCTGCAGTCCTTCTGCAGAGTCAAGCACTACATCAGCTTTGGGGCTGGACTTGTTAAGCTTTGTGGGCTCGTAAACTTCCTGATCTTCCTTCAGAAGGGGAACTTTGCGACGCTCACGGAGCGCGTCCTGGGAATTAGGTCGGTTTTTTGCAAGCCCCAAAGCGTTCGCCAGGTGGGCTTTGAGTACATGAACAGGGAGCTCCTGTGGCACGGCTTTGCCGAGTTCCTGATCTACCTGCTGCCCCTCGTTAACCTACAGAAGCTGAAACTGAAGCTCTCTTCCTGGTCTTTGCCTGTTGCGGGTCTTCCCGAGGGTGCAAACCCCTTGGCGGCTGAGGGCAGGGAATGCTCGCTGTGTGGGGACTGGCCTACCCTGCCTCACACCATAGGCTGTCCCCACCTCTTCTGCTACTACTGCATCAAAAGCAACTACTTGGTGGACATGTATTTCACCTGTCCTAAGTGTGGCTCAGAGGTCCAGAGCCTTCAGCCCCTGCCGTACAAAACCGAGCTGAGGGAGCTGCACGCCCGGTAGGAGCTGGGGTGGTTGTGCTGGGTGATGTACTGCCTTGCAGAGAGGAGCAGAAAGGTTCAGAAACGATTGTAAACGGCTTAAAGGTGGGTTTGGGGGCTCTGTAATTCGCTGTGACGTGTGTCTCTGGGGGTAGTGCTTGTTCTCCTGCGTGACAGCGCCAGCTCGCCTCGGGAGGAAAGGAAAGAAAGGGCTTCCCCAGCTCTCCTGGTCTCAGGCTGCCTGAGCCCGCTTTGGTAGCCCCATCTGCCAAGCCTCTCCTCCTCAGACCCACAGTCTCTCGCCCTGACACTTCCTCACCCCCTGCTACACGCTGCCCTCGGAGGTAGCCAAGATGCCCACTAACCTCTTGCTTCTTCTGTGGGGTTTGTCAGCCTTGGGGCAAAAGTTTCTGCCGTTACCAACGCAGCGAGCTGATGGATTTACTGGGAAAGCTGTCCTTCTCACACCTGAAGAATAATTAATTTGCATATTTTAAATTTGATATTCCATTGCAGAAAAGAAAGACGCCGGGTGAATTGTCACCTCAGCAGGTTATTAATAGCCTTCTTCATACTGGCCCCTGCAACAGGACGTACCCTTTCTCTAGCTGGGAATCACTCTCAGCCAACAGACCGTGAGCTTTACGTGGTCTCTGTGCTGGACAGACAGAGATTCTGTAGTTAGAGTGTGCCTACAGCAGATACAGCTGCTGCAGTGCACCTTCTAGACCTTCATGGGAGGACCCAACTCGTTTTCTCACTCAGTTAGATGATCCTCAGCGCTGTGTATATATGCCCACCTCCTACTGCTTCCCTGTGGAGTGGAGGGACATGGTCCATCCAGCATCCATTGGAGTGTGGCACCTCCCAAGGTAACCCGTGTCCTGCCTCAGAAACGCTGGAGAAAGCTTTACTCACAGGCCTTGTCTTTGGGACTCGCCCCTCTCCTTCCTTTGGGGTGGCCAAGGTGGGTGCCAGAGGTCCCTCGCGGCTCACCACACACAGGAGAGGTCCCACACACCCTGTGTGGGTAGGGCTGGTGACAAACTAGCTAACCCTTCCTGGTTCTTACTGTTACTACTTGGCTTGGCAGTGGTTTTATTATTCCCTCTTTAAACATTTCATCCGTTTATCCTCTGACCTGCTCTTAGAACATTCCCTGTTTCTTTCTGTATTTGCAGCCCTGTTTTTAACAGAAAGCCTGACTCAGAAGTGTCCCTCTCATTAACACAATCCCTTCTTTTGGCTTGAGAGCCAAATAAATAACTAATAATGAAATAAAATTCTCAGAACGTTCCGGAGTTAAATTGAGTAAATGGCTTGGTGGTGGCTGCGGTGTTGATTCGGCATCATCAAGAGTCGGTCCCAAAAATAGGATGGTAACAACTGACCCAAAATCTTTGATCTGCTCTTCTGAAATGGTTTATTGCAGTCCTCGGCGTCTGATGAAAACAACCCACCAGCCGAGTCGTTTGAAGATGGGAAACTCGTGGGTTTTGATCTTGAGAGTGACACACACCGCTTTCATCTGATGCAATTAAATATAGTTAACGGGCCTGGAACTATCTTTGGGCTGCCCAAAACTTCATTAATTCTGCTACTCTTCTGTGAGTCAACAGCCTCCAGAGCAGCTGCTGCACCACCACCACCACCACCAGTTATTTGCCATGGGAGGTGTTTGGCAGCAGCCTGATGCCTTCCTGCTCCGGGCAGTTGCCGTCTGAACCAGCAGGAACAAAATCTGTCTTTAGTGGAAGTATCAGAACTGGGGAGAACTGGTGGAGAACATCCCCCAGGCACTCGCTGGTCCCCAAGTGACTCTCTGAATTGTCTCTGCGTGTCGCTTCGTAGCCCTTCCGGCAGCGATGTGTGAGCAGCCCTGCTCTGCAGTGAGGATCATCAGCGTTCCTGCTCCCTCTCTCTGTGACCATCCTTGTTCGTGGAGAGCTTTTCACATCCAAAATCTGGTGTTCGTGGTTTCTAATCGTAGCAGACCTTTGTTTCCTGTGGACTCTTCATTCTTTCTGAAGCCACAGTGTAGTACTGAGGCAAAAAAAGGGCTACAAAGGTGGTCAGGGGCCTGCAGCATCTTTCTTAGAAGGACAGGCTAAGGGACTTGGGTCTGCTCAGTCTGGAGAAGAGAAATACTAGAGATACTTTAAAGGGTGGGTGTCAGGAGGATGGGGCCAGGCTTTTCTCAGTGGTGCCCAGTGAGAGGACAAGAGGGAACAGGAACATAAGAAGTTACATCTGGACATGAGGAGGAACTTCCTTGCTGTGAGGGTGGCAGAGCCCTGGCAGAGGCTGCCCAGAGTGGTGGTGGAGTCTCCATCTCTGGGGACAATCATAGAATCATTTAGGTTGGAAGAGACTCCTGGGATCATCAAGTCCAACCATTCAAACCCCTCCTTGGACACGTTCCTGTGGGACCTGCTCTGGGTGGACCCACTCTGGCAGGGGTTGTAGGAGATGATCTCCAGAGGTCCTTTCCACCCCTTAATTGTTCTGTGATTCTGTTTATTCTGTTAGGTGGACTCTGTCAGGTGTTGTGTTCTTCTTCTGGAGGATTTAACTTCTTTCCTGTTTAGAAATATTTCTTCTTCCTGAATATTTAAAGAATGTTATATTTTTGATCCCCTCTCTCTGTCCTGCTGTGTGATTTACCGAAGCTGTATGAATTTCTGGAGGGTTTTTTTGCCTCTTAAAGCTTCTAGCAGGTAAAATCCCAGTGAGATGCATCCTCTGGTTTCCATCCCTGGTGCACATCAGCCCAAAACCCGCTTCCAGCAGCCTTGTACCTCTGTTGAACTGCTATTTCCCTCTGGCTGGGCTGGGTTGCATTTGGCTTCCCTGGTTTTCTTCATTTGAACTTCTCATCCCTAAGGTGTGATGGCTCATCACACCAAAGCAGTGGCAACCTCTGCACACCTCATCCTTGGTGTGTTGGGTTTGTAGCCTCTGGCATTGGCCAAGTTTGGGAAGTCTTGTGTCTCATGGCATAGAATCATAGAATCATTTAGGTTGGAAGAGACCCCTGGGATCATGGAGTCCAACCATCAGCCCTACTCTACAAGTTCTCCCCTACACCAGATCCCTCAACACCACATCTAATCTGCTCTGAAACACAGTCAGGGATGGGGACTCCCCCACCTCCCTGGGCAGCCGATTCCACTGACTGACCACTCTCTCCATGAAAAACTTCTTCCTAATATCCAGCCTAACCCTACCCTGCTGCAGCTTGCAGCCATTCCCTCTCCTTCTATCACTCATTGCCTGTGAGAAGAGACCAGCACCAACCTCTCTGCAGTGCCCTTTCAAGCAGTTGTAGAGAGTGATGAGGTCTCCCCTCAGCCTCCTCTTCCTCAAACTAAACAACCCCAACTCCCTCAATCCATCCTCATAAGCCTTATTCTCCAGGCCTCTCACCAGCTTCGTTGCCCTTCTCTGTACTCGCTCCAGCACCTCCAGATCTCTCTTGTGCTGAGGTGCCCGGAACTGGACACAATACTCAAGGTGCGAGTATAAAGAGAGAGTTTGCATCAACCCAAGATCTTTAGGTGGAGCTTTAATGCTTTTATTTTTCCGTGCACGTAAGCAGGTCCCTTGCATCTCGGAAATACAACATTTGGGAAGAGGGTGCTTCCTTTTGCAGACACTTCACTATTTTCTTTCTCATCTACCGTGTGGGGAAACCTTCACTCGGTCGTAGTCAAAGCTGAGATTGATGAGACCAAGACTTGAGTGTGGGTATTGAAAAGCTGCTTGCTGCCAGGTTAGTTTTATGGGACTCCAGAGTCGATCCTCAGCAGCTTCCTTATGGCACCGTAAAATTAAAAATACACTGTATTTTTTTTTTATCTCAGAATTCTGTTTTCTCATGGTTTGTGATGCAGAAGCTGCAGAACAACCTTACTTGAAGGTATTACAGAGAAAGAGCCGATAAGTTGTAGATGAATCAAAGGATAATCTGATTTTATGTATTAATTGTATGGATAATTTGTCTGTGTGGGGCTTCTGTTTTCAGGTTAAGCTCTGCTGTACCAGCGGGTGAGGGTACATCTGGTGATGCCTCCTGCCCTGTGGGGAATAAAGTTTACTTTGGAAAGTTAATCTCTTCACTCATTTTCTCTGAACAGAAGGTTTTTAGAGCTCAGGTACCACGAGAACACAGTCCTGAGCAGTCAGAGGCGCAGCTGCCAAGGGAGAGGTGCCCAGACCTCGGGAAAGCTGAAGGGCCAGAGCTCTGGAAGGGGGTCACAGCCCGGTGTTAGTGGTTGGGTTTGGTGCAGTGGTTGCACCAGAGGTCAAAAATACGAAGTCATAGCTGAAACAGACTGACTGTGAACCACTCCTTATTTTGTGAGCAGTACTGCTTGTCACCAGGTGTGATTTTGGAGGCATTTGGATGAANCAGGGGGACAATCACCTCCCTGCTGCTGCTGGTCACACTGTTTCTTAAATCTTTCTAAACCGATGAAAGAAGAGCGGCACATCAGCAGTATTTGCAGAACCCAGATAATGTCAGGAGACAGTGCGGGTGACTGAACCCTGGCAGGGGCTGCCCAGAGAGGTGGTGGAGTCTCCTTCTCTGGAGACATTCCAACCCCGCCTGGAGGCGTTCCTGTGTGACCTGCTCTGGGTG
>VZTM01003948.1:347347-382282 GCA_013400555.1 Jacana jacana | reverse complement strand
AGGGAGGTGATTGTACCCCTGTGCTCAGCACTGGTGAGGCCACACCTTGAGTCTGGCACCACTCTGGTGTTGAGGGATCTGTTGTAGGGGAGAACTTTGTAGAGTGGGGCTGATGGTTGGACTCCATGATCCCAAGTGTCTCTTTTCCAACCAAAATGATTCTATGATTCTATGAGGTGCTCAGAACTGGACACCAGACTCAAGGTGTGGCCTCCCCAGTGCTGAGCACAGGGGGACAATCACCTCCCTGCTGCTGCTGGTCACACTGTTTCTTAAATCTTTCTAAACCGATGAAAGAAGAGCGGCACATCAGCAGTATTTGCAGAACCCAGATAATGTCAGGAGACAGTGCGGGTGACTGAACCCTGGCAGGGGCTGCCCAGAGAGGTGGTGGAGTCTCCTTCTCTGGAGACATTCCAACCCCGCCTGGAGGCGTTCCTGTGTGACCTGCTCTGGGTGTTCCTGCTCCAGCAGGGGGATTGGACTGGAGGAGCTTTCAAGGTCCCTTCCAACCCCTGAGATTCTGGGGTTCTGTGTAACAAGTATGAAGAAAAAAATAGCAGTTGGAGTTTGTCACATAGACAGCAGAAACAGCTTCTGCTAAAGAAATGCAAAACGCCCCTCATTAAAAATGCATATCTGCACCTTTGCAGCCACCTGGATTCCTGGAAATCTTTGGCAGGATCCAGAAAAGCGGTTGCATTTGGTGTACTGTATGTCAGCCAGGTTTCCTGGATGTGCTGTGCTTTGATCAGAATTGAGGAAATCATGCTCCTCTCCCAACTGGGGCTTTGAAATGGACCATAGATAGAAGCTACTGACCCCGGGGACAGTAAGTCTTCAGCTATTGTTTTCTTCTGTTCTGCACCACAGAGAGGTACCAGGTGATGTCCCAAGAGTGGCTGAGCTGTGGTGTTGGGGGATCTGGTGTAGGGGAGAACTTCGTAGAGCGGGGCTGATGGTTGGACTCCATGATCCCAGGGGTCAAAATGATTCTTGGATTCTAGGATTCTAGGATCTCTGAGGACACTGAAAGAAGCGCAGAGATCTCAGCGATCGCGCTCAGCTCTCGCTCCCGTCCCCGGGAGGAAGGACATGAACGAATGGTTTCAGTGAAACCCTCAAAACCCGCTCTGCCAGCGACTTTGCAGGCACCCAACCCCCTGAGACACCCTGCCAGGATGAGAAGCTGTTTTTCGCTTCCAAGTGGTCGGTCCTTGACCCCGGGGGTGAGCCTTTGAACTGGGGCTGAGCTGGGGGGCTTGAGAGGGCCTTGCCAGGGTTAGCAGCCCCTTGGCCGCCTGTGGCCACGGAGACCCCCCTTGCTTGGAGGAGAACTTCTCCCAGGCAGGGTACTCTTCTATACCCTGCCTCTGATCTGCTTGTTGAAGCAGGACACGTATTTTGGTGATGGAAGTGTTCATTTTAGCATCAGATCTGTTAACAAAGGAAACAGGGTTCAGGTTGTCCCTCTCGGTTTGTTGGGTTTTTTCTCCCCTCTGGTAAGACCTCAGAGGATGGATGGAAATTTTAATTCCATTACAGAAGTGAAAGCCCTGTTTTTTTGGCACTCTGTAAGCAGATGATACTCTGCTGGTGACTGTCTTCTCAGTAACGCCTTGGTCCAAATTCTGAATTCTATTATTTTGCATCTACAGCAACTGCGAGTGTATTTGTTAGAAACAGCAAACTTCACCTCATAAAAATTCATTACATAAGGGCATAAACAAGTACTTTTCCTTCCAGTCATTGGCAGTAAGTGATTCATCACTTTTCCACAGAAAACCAATTTGGTTGCAGATGTTCTGTAATTTCCAGACTCCCTGAACGGTGGGATCCTGTCCTCCAATCCCGGCACGGGTAACGGAGGATTTGGGGGGGGGTTTAAAAGGGGGGGTCGGACAGGCTGGGCTTAGTCTTTTTAATAGGATTGAATATCATTTGCTGTCTCATCAGTTTGGTGAAAGACCCATGAAGTAATCAGCTTGCCATTCTTCCCTCTCCCGTAAGGCTCCCCCGCAGCGCTGACGCCCTAAGAGAGTGCAGGAGCGAGAAACTTGCAGGGGAGATGTTTCACCTTGAGGTTAAACCAAATGGGGCTGCTTTACCTGGTTGTCTTCGTAGAGCGGGGCTGATGGTCCTCTTCTCCTTCCTTCCTTCTTCCTTTTCTTCTTCCTTCCTTCCTCCTCCTCTTCCCTCCTTCCCTTCTTCCTTCCTTCCTTCTTTCTCAGTACTTGAAAACAGCCAGTTTTCCCCTGGTTGTCAGCTGCTAATTTCCCTATTTCCTTTGTGTCACAGGTTTGCCCTTTTTTTTTTCTATTCCTTTTATTTTTCTATTCCTTTTTTTTTCTATTCCTTTTTTTTTTTTTTTTTAAATTAAGTTTGGGGTTACATTTATAAGAAGCAGTAATTAACTATTAATTCAGTTCTGATTTATCCCAATGAGTCAGAAATAAAGGATGAGCCTAAAAGCTCCTTTTACAAATGTATGCATTTTATTTCATTCCATTCCATATAGTGTATAGCACCCACCCTACTACATTTCCACTACAGTAGGTCCTGTAGGTACCAAATTTCATTCTGGTAGCTGAGGGAGGGAGGGAGGGGAGACGAAGGATATAATATATTCAGGTGACAATGAGAAGGGATGGAGAAGGTTTGAAGCAGGGAAACCAGAACCGTAGCCATCGAGCAGCAGGAACCAGAAAGAATTATTTTCCAGTGGGGAGAATGAATTTCATCGATTCGGCTCCGTGAAGGGGTTGAGTTTAGTCCTTGGAGAAGCCACTGGTAGTAGCAAAATGCACAGATGAAGTCAGCCAGTAGATGTTAGCTTTAATACTGCTTTAAGCCTTGCTGTAGATTCATAGAACCATAGAATGGTCCAGGCTGGAAGGGATCTCTAGGGTCATCTACTCCCATCTCCCCGCAGTCAGCAGGGACACCCCCAACTACACCAGGTTGCCCAGGGCTTCCTCCAGCCTCTGAAGATCTCTAGGGAAGGGGCCTCAACCACCTCCCTGGGCAACCTGTCCCAGTGCTCCACCACCCTCAGAGTAAAGAACCTATTCCTGATATCGAATCTAAAGCTGCTCTTCTCCAGCTTGAAGCCATTGTCCCTCGTCCTGTCCCTGCAGGCCTTTGGAAACAGACTCAGACAAAATGGTTAGAGTTGGAAGGGACCTGCTAGAATAAACAAAAGAGCTCAGGCTGCCAGTGTCCCTGTTTCTAAGATAAAATCCACTTAATTTTCAAAGAACATTGCTACATAAGTCATCTCCCCATGCCCACCCAAGTTCTCACCGTGCAAGGACACTGGGGCAAAGCCTGAACTGAGTTTGAGGTTGACTATGTCCTAAGCTTGCTCTTTTTAACCCGATTCCTGGCTCCAAACCACACAGGACCAGGGTGTTGAGCATGTGTGAGCTTAGAGAAGCTGAATTTGACATATGTCCTAGAGGACACTGCCCTCGAGCTGCCTCGATTTGTCCTTTGCAGGTGATAAGAACAAAAACGTGAGCCCATACTTGAGCCCTGGGAACATCCAGTCTCTCACCCCTGCAGAGCCCTACAGAATCTGTCCCGTATGTCCATGGTTAACTGTCTTCTAAACAACACGGAGGAGTCAAATAGAAACTCAAGAACAGGCTGAGATACTCGAACTACCAGCTTAGTAATGCACAGGAAGGGTGAGCACAGTGGTGTCATTAGTCCTGCTCTTCTCGTGCATCCATCCATGAAGATACAGCCCAGAGAAAAGGAGGCTGAGGGGAGACCTTCTCGCTCTCTCCAACTCCCTGAAAGGAGGGTGTAGCCAGGGGGGGTCAGTCTCTTCTCCCAAAAAAGAGGCGATGGGACAAGAGGAAACAGCCTCAAGTTGCACCAGGGGAGGTTCAGATTGGAGATTAGGAAGAATTTTTCACACAGAAAAGGTTCTTAAACTTTGGAGTGGGCCGCCCAGGGCAGGGGTTGAGGCACCATCCCTGGAGGGATTTAAAGGATGGGTTGACACAGTGTTGAGAGACATGGGTTAGTGATGGTCTTTGTCAGAGATAGGTTGATGGTTGGACTCGATGGTCTTCGAGGTCCCTTCCAACCTGGACAATTCTGTGATTCCATGATGCTATGGAGTCAGTGCCAACCAACCCAAAAGAGATCAGTCCTAAATTGAAGTGTGGTAAAGAATGAGGTATTATGCCATGATTGTAAGGAAGAATGGATTTCTTCATATGTAAGTGTATGTATATATTATATATATATAAAAATAGATATGGTTGTTTATTAACTATTATTTTTAGGATCTACTGTTGCAGCATTATAACCTTTCCTGCTCTTCCTCAAGCGGCGCAGGCGTCTCCAGGATGCCAAAGATTGTAAGGTCAGATTTTTAAGGAGAAGGGTTTACACAGTTTTGTAGGCATGAGCTGCAACAAGACATAAAAATATAGTCCTGGAATAAAAAAAGGTGCAGACATATGGATGGAAATATAAAGAAGGGGACATAGTTTCAGGGAAAATCTTAAGGAGGACATACAAAAGGAGAAGGCAACTGGGGACAAGAAGCTTTACCTCATGTGGCCTCGCTGAGTTGAGGAGAGCTGCACATCAAATGGAGAGACGCTGATTCTAACTGAGGCACTGAAAAACCCTGTTGAATTAAGTTTTGGCTCTGAGACGCCTTGCTGGAGGTTTCTGTTGGAGAAACAATCCTCCTGCTGGCTGCAGCTCCAGGCCAACACGTGGGGAAAGATCATTCCTGTGATAGGGGTTACAGCGGCGTGTGGGAGGGAAGCTGGATACCCTCCTTATCGTTAGTCCCATGAACTCACCCATACCACCTCCCTTAATAAATTACAGTTACACCACGTGCAGAAAAGGATGAAACCACACACGGAATTAAGGCCAGCTGCATTCTTTTCTGGTCTTGGAGCCACTGAAATGAAAAGGGCCGGTTGGGGAAAGTTGCTAGGAGACCATAAGCACCGGTGTCAGAATAATACATTTTTATTTTAAATGGGAAATGGTGATTAATGAACATACTTAACAGATAATGAGTAAAGGTATTGAAAGCATCTACGTACTATAAAATTTCAGGTGAAACATTTAATTTCCATGTTGAAAAGCCAATGAGAATTGAACATCCTCAAGGTGAAGCCAACCAACGCGTGCAGTTAAAACTGAAGGACACAACGGTTTTGTGAGTACTTGATTAGAAGCCCCTAGATACTGAGAAGCAAGAGAAAATGTTTCCAGTGTGCCATCAGTCCCATCAACCTGCAAACAACAAAAAAGGAAATGATTTAGCCTGCGGAGTCTCATGTTGTTGAAACTAAGGGAAGATGAGCCGGTTGCAGTGGAAGCAATGAACTGGTTTCAAGGTGAGATGCTGGGGGAGATGCCATGTATTCAAAACAGAGAAAACTTAGCAATACTCTGAATTGATGGTGAATAAATTTCAGCCTGAATGACAAAGTTAACTTATTGAACCCTGAACAGAAAGGTCCTAAGATTTGCTAGAACAAATCCTCCAGCAGCATCTACTGCGGTAGCCGCATTGACTTAATTTGTGTGGTGAAAATTTAAACAGGTATTATGGAATCATAGAATCATAGCATGGTTAGAGTTGGAAGGGACCATAAAGATCATCCAGTTCCAACCCCCCTGCCCTGGGCAGGGACACCTCCTACCAGCCCAGGTTGCTCCAAGCCCCATCCAGCCTGGCCTTGAACCTCTCCAGGGATGGGGCAGCCACAGCTTCTCTGGGCAGCCTGGGCCAGGCTGTCACCACCCTCACAGCAATTTCTTTCTGGTATCTGATCTAAATCTCCTCTCTTTCAATGTAAAGCCATTACCCCTCATCCTAATGCTACACTCCCTAACAAAGAGTCCCTCTCCAGCTCTCCTGTAGCCCCTTCAGGCTGCTCTAAGGACTCCCCTCAGCCTCCTCTTCTCCAGGCTGAACACCCCCAGCTCCCTCAGCCGGTCCTCACAGCAGAAGGCCTTTTAGCAGTGAGAAGTGCACCTGCCTATATCCATATTTTTCAATATAACAATGGGTAGAATTAAGAGATTTGATTTCTGTGACTTCTGCCTCCTGCAAGTTCAACACCTCCATGCCTGTGAAAGCCTAACACCTGCCCTGGATTAATCCATCATAGCAAACGTGCTCCAGGTATTAAGGTAAAGGGTATTTTGAAAATTCCCCTGTTGTCCCCATCAGGCACACCGTGTCCTCACCTTCCTGCTTTGGTTTGCTTCTGTTGGAAACCAGACCATGGTGAGGTGGAGCCGAGCGCTCCGGCTCTGTTCCAACACCAAATCAAAACACGGTTTGAGGGTTTGAGCTTGCAGAGGAACATGGGGAGTAACCACTGGGTCCCAAAACACAGTCCTAGGCTGTCATCACCAGCCTGCCTTAGTGTCTCAGCTGCATCGGGGGGATTGCCTGATGCTAAAGGGTACCAGCCAGCACTGGGAGAGGAAAAACGTCTCCATTCCTCCCTCCTCTGCCTGAAACCCAGTGTCTCAGCCCCAAAGAACTGGGTCAGTTTGTGTACAAATCCCAGGCTAATTCTGAAAGTCTGCAAGTGGCGTTTTCTCCTGTTCTACCAGCGTTTAGGAGAGAAAACCAACCAGCAAACCTTAAACATTCACTGGATTTCCAAATGCAACTGCAAAGCAATAGTAAAGAGGGAGGATCTGTGAGGCCCACTTGGTGCCTATCAGCGTTACAAATAAGTGCTTGGCTCTAAAAACAAAATACGGAAGGACTTGAGTGACTATAATCCATCTTTTTCAAGAAAAATTTACGCCCCATAATTTGGTATAGGTAACAGGTCTAACCAACATTGCAATTGAAAGCGTGGTCCTGCTTGTTACCTTTGTTTATTTTCAGGTCTAGCTAAATCCTCCTCCAAAACGTAGTACGGAGTTTTACACTGGAGAAATAGGTCTTTCTAAAACAGCAAAAGGTGTCAAACGTTGGGATTCTGAAGGATCCTTCGTAGCGGGAGACCCAAACCACAACTCAGGGATCTCATGGTCACTTTTGCAAACCTTGGCAATCAAATTTTAAAATTTTAACCTAATTTCCTGTGCTTATTTATAGAACAGAGCAAGCTGAGCCCTTGGCTGAACTGCAGCCATCCTGTGAGTTTATGTTATCAGTTATAAAAACCTTCGCTGCCCCAATTTCACGAGTCCTTAATTACTCATCTCCTCCCACAGAAACCATTAGCAAGCGACACACGATATGTGTTTCTTAAAACAGAAGGGGGAAGGCAAAGCAAAGCAAAGCACAGTGTTGGGCTGCTCAGAAGCCGTGCACGTTTCGGCGACGCAGAACAACGCGCACCAGCGTAAGGAGGTTGATAAAGTGACGGGTTCATACCCCTTCCCAGTTCCAATTGGTCTCATTTAAATGCTGGGCTCTCCTAAGGTTAAAAATAAGCCTTTCTAGTTTGAAGCTTTTTAATTGTAGCCTCAATCCTTTGTATCATTTAAATTTGATAGACAATATTCGGAGCAGATGGGTCACTAATATTAATGAATTATTTATTTATTACTTTTGTTAAATGCCATCCATTGCAAACAATGAGATCAGCAAAATGCAGTTTCTTAATTTTCCACTGATTATTGAAATATATTATCCACATAGAATCATAGACTCATAGAAACACAAGGTTGGAAAGGACCTACAAGATCATCCAGTCCAACTGTCCTCCTCCTGTCACCAACACCAGCCACTGAGCTACTAAATCATCTCCCATGGCACCTCGTCCAGATGCTTCTTGAACCCCGCTGGGGACAGTGACTCCCCCACCTCCCTGGGCAGCCCCTCCCACTGCCTGACCACTCTGGGGGAGAAAAAGCTTTTCCTGAAATCTCATCTAAATCTCCCCTCGTGCAACTTGTGGCTGTTCCCTCCAGTCCTGTCATTAGTTCTCTGGGAGAAGAGGCCGACCCCCTCCTCTTCACACCCTCCCTCCAGGAAGGTGTAAGAGTGCCATGAGGTCTCCCCTGACCCTCCCCCAGACTAAACAATCCCAGCTCCATAAGCCACTCTTCATAGGACTTGTGCTCCAGACCCCCCACCAGTTTTGTTGCCCTTCTCTGGACATGTTCCACGGCCTTGATGTCTTTCTTGTAGTGAGGAGCCCAAAACTGAGCACAGCACTCAAGGTACAGCCTCACCAGAGCTGAGTACAGGGGGATGATCACCTCCCTGCTCCTTCTGGCCACACTATTCCTAATGCAGGCCAGGATGCCATTGGCCTTCTTGGCTTCTTGTCGGCTCATGTTCAGCTGATCATTGACCAACACTCCCAGGTCCTTTTCTTCTTCTCACTCTTCTACCCACTCTGCCCCAAGCCTATAGTGTTGCATGGGGTTATTGTGGCCAAAGTGCAGGACCCGGCACTTGGTCTTGTTGAACCTTATCCCATTGGCCTCAGCCCAGCAATCCAGCCTGTCCAGATCCCTCTGAAGGGCCTCCCTACCCTCAGGCAGATGGACATTACTTCCCAGCTTGGTGTCATCTGCGAACTTACTGAGGGTACACTCAATCCCATCATATAGGTCATCAATAAAGTTATTAAACAAGATAGTCCAGTATCAACCCCTGGGGGACACCACTTGTAAAGGGAGGCCAGCTGGACTTAACTCCAGTAACCACTACCCACTGGGCATGGCCCTCCAGCCAGTTCTTTACCCACAGAAGAGTGTACCCGCCCAGGACACAGGCAGCCAGTTTCCTCAGGAGAACACTGTGGGAGACCATGTCAAAGGCTTTGCTGAAGTCTAGGTAGACTACATCAACAGCCTTTCCCTCATCTACCAGTCTGGTCACATGGTCATAGAAGGAGATTAGGTTGGACAAGCACAGCCTGCCTTTCATGAACCCGTGCTGGCTGGCTCTGATCCCCTGGATGCCATGCCTGTGCCCTGTGAGCTCACCCAAGATGATTTTCCCCAGAACTTTCCCTGGTACCAAGGTCAGGCTGACAGAGTTATAGTTCCCTGGATCCTCCTTATGGACAGTCACATCAGCACATGACCACACACAAAAAGATACAAATGTTAAGCTTTGTTTTAATATTTTAATATTTCCTCACAGACAACTAATCTGCTGGCAAGTATTTTTAAGGAGCCCATCAGACTGCATTGGCATCAGTCAGATGCTGCTTTTGCTGTGGGAAAACAATCACGTTGCGTAGTAATCTGACCTCATGAAGAGTTCAGAACCTGCTGGAGTGAGTGCAGAGGAGGGACACGGAGCTGGGGAAGGGCCTGGGGTCCTCCTTAGTTGGAGGAAGAGGAGGCTGACAGAGTGCCCAGGTCACCAAGAGAGACCTCATCCCTCTCTACAACTGCTTGAAAGGATATTGTAGAGAGGTTGGTGCTGGTCTCTTTTCATGAGTAGAGATAGAAGGAGAGGGAATGGCTTCAAGCTGCAACAGGGTAGGATTAGGCTAGACATTAGGAAAGAATTCTTCCCAGCAAGAGTGGTCAGAGCCTGGACTGGGCTGCCCAGGGAGGGGGTGGAGTCCCCATCCCTGACTGTGTTTCAGAGTCAATGAGATGTGGTGTTGAGGGATCTGGTCTAGGGGAGACCTTTGCAGAGTGGGGCTGATGGTTGGCCTCCATGATCCCAAGTGTCTCTTCCAACCAAAATGAGTCTGTGATTCTGTGTTTACCAGAAAGATGTATAGGAATGCAAAGAAGTGTAGAGAAGTGAGCTTGAAACCTCTACCTAGAGGAGGCAAAGACTATGTTTAGCTACACCTATTACGTGCAGAAGAGCTCACTTTCCTTAGCCCACGTGCTGATCTCACTGTCCTGTAGCTGTGCTGGAGACGTGCTCTGTCTGAGCTGATAGAGTCTACCTCTGAAGAGAAGTCTGTTCTTCGTGAAAAACCCTACTGAAGGAAAAGAATGTAGAACGTGTAGACAGAAAAAAGCAGTGCTCACAAAGGTGGTCTGTAGTCTGGAAGGCTAATCCTTCTTTTCCCTGCAGTCTTGCAACAGTCTGGGAAAAAAAAAAAAAAAGAAAAGAAGAAGAAAGTTCCTCTGAGGAATGATTCAGAACACATAAAATTAAGCCGCAGCTCCAAATGGACTGAAGTCGATTAAGCCGGTGTGTCTGTGCAGCGGGTTCTCTTTTGCACTCTTCAGACAATTGCAGGTTTAACCTGAGCGACGAGGAGAACTTAGGAAAACTGGAAAATTATGGTTCTCAGTGGAAGTTTCCAGTGTATTTTACTGCCTCGCTATGTGGGGAACGCAGGGAGCGGAGACACAGAGGGAGCCAGGTTTTTTAGGAGATGAAGTGTGCGGAGCTGTTTTATCAAGCACGCTCATTTACAGTAAACCCTTGGCCTGATTCGTGGACGGGCTGTATGAAATGTGAGCTGCTGGAATCAGGGGAATGGAATTTCTCCCAGAAGAAGAGGGGAGATGGGCTCCTCTACCCCCATAACCTACAAAGTGGAGAAGGCGAAGCCGCGCGTTGAAGTTAAGAGACACTTAGGTTTGGACCAACCAACAACCAGTGTCCCCAGCTTGCACGGAACAGGGAGGGGGGCATCCCAGTGAAGCTCCACCAGCGTTTGGGAGTAGATAGTGAGTAACATAAGATTTTACTATTAAGTTGTTGTGTGTCATTAATTAGGTATCGTGTTGTAACAGTGTCTTGGAAATGAGTATTTCTTCAGCCAAACTGCCGTTCCCGTCTCCCACCAAGGCTTAGGGATTAGTTTCTGTTGCGGGCTTCACCAGTGCCACTGCAGTTTGACCCCGTCTGCTCAGCAGTAACAGTCCCAGTGAATAACTGAGATCACTGCCTCGAAGTGTTTTATTTTAGAGCATGTTTTTATCAGGATATATATATCAAAAACAAATAATCCTCGGGCCGAAACTTTCTATACTCTGGAGCTTTTTCTCCCATGAATCCGTGAGAGATTTGCCTTGATAGCTCCTATTAACACAAGCGGGAGTTGCAAGCCAATCCCCCATGCATTATTTGAAGAACTTATCTCAAAGCATTGCCCAAAGCAAATTTTTATGATAGCTCGGTACCCCTGGGAGCGGGGATTTATAATGGCAACAACTGGAAAAGACCCTAATCTATAGTTTAGTGATGGGAATAAGAGTACTGTTATACGTTTTCAGTTATTACGCCGCTGAACTTGAACTCCAAATTGTTTCCTTCTTGAAGAAATATTTGAAGTAGTTTTATTGAAATAACTATTCTAATGCTTTAAAGTTTCTAACGGGTTTTAATATTGTCTCAGATTTCAACCTTTCTTTCCATTCCTCAGTCAAATGGCACAATATGTAACAACATGCATTATTAACAGAACTTGTAAAAAAACCTTGAAAGCCACCAGGGGAAGCAACAAACGCTCTTCTATGTATACCCTCAAAAATAATGCTTTCCTAATATCTATACATTGAATCTATTACTGGCAATTCTCACTGTGATAAAGGTTCTGACTTATTCTTTGGGTAATCATCTCTGTTTTTAAAACTTCCAAAAGGAAATAAGAAACAGTAAGGACTCGTCAGATGAATGGCATGAGTAATGCTCCGCGAATTATCTTGTCAATAATGCAGCCCAACATTTAGAAAACCCAAGGCGGATAAAAGCACCTAAATTAGAACCCTGTTTGAGTTTGGGATTTTTAAAAATCTTTTAATGTGGTAAATGCTGCTCTTTTGTCCTTTTAGAATTTTTGCTAGGCTTGATAAATGCTAATGAAATGTTAATGAAGTTTCAAAAGTTAGCAAACAGAGTGGGAGGTTCTTCGTGGTGAAGTATTTTGCTTTCCATATGAAGTGAGAATTTTTATTTATAAAGACAGGTTTTGGAGAACCTTGAAAAAATGGAGGAAGTTTAATCTGGTCTAATCCTCTTTGATCCCAAGCACAATAGTAGAGTTCATAGTCTGAGAAATGAACTTTCACTCGATTGAATTCCTTTCACTCAAAGTCACAGAATCACAAATTAGTTAAGAATGGAAAGGACCTCTGGAGCTGATCTGGTCCAACCACCTTCTCAAGCAGGGACAACTAGAGCCAATTGCATAGGACCTTGTCCAAATGGCTTTTAGATATCTCCATGGATGGAGTCTCCACAGTCTGGGCAACCTGTACTAAGTCCTCAGTCATCCTTATAGTAAAAAAGTATTTCCTAATATTCAATCAGGACCTTGTGTGCTTTGGTGTGTGCCCATTGCCTCTGGTCCTGTCACTGGACACCACTGAAGTGGTGTTCCATCCCTGGAAGTGTTTAAAAGACGGGCAGACTTGGGTTAGTGATGGTTTGTATCAGAATTAGGTTGATGGTTGGACAGGATGATCTTAAAGGTCCCTTCCAACCTGGACAATTTTGTGATTCTATTCCCTCCATATTTCACTGGCTATTTTGTGCTTCCCACAACAGAAAGTTATTCAGGCATGTGGGCTGGTATGAGTACTCAGAAATAAGAGTGAGCTCTGAACTGTGTAAGGAGCAAAAGAAAAGCTTAAGCAAAGAGGAAATTCCATCTCGGTCATACTGCAACAGCAGAGAAAGGGAAGGGAAAGACTAAAGCCAGTTCATTGACTGCTGTCACCTCAGAGGTGTTCACACATGGCACTCCAAACCGCTCTGTCCTCGTTGGCGCAGAGACGGGTAGAGACATTCAGACATTTCATCAACGGATATGGGGGGGGCTTAAGAACAAAAAGTTGGGGTTAGAACTGTGGCCCTTGTATTAATGGAACTCTTCAGCCACTCCAATGGATGCTGTGTTACAAATCAGCTCCTCTCTGAACCGCTCCTCCGAGAACATAGGTTGAATATGAAATAAAAACAACCCAAAAATATGAAATCATAGATTCATAGAATCATTGAGGTTGGAAGAAACCCTTGGGATCATGGAGTCCAACCATCAGCCCTACTCTACAAGTTCTCCCCTACACCAGATCCCTCAACACCACATCTAATCTACTCTGAAACACAGTCAGAAATTGTGTACTCTCCTCATGCAAATATATTGGGATGAATCCAAGAGTGAGCAAATCTGTTCCAATTACTGGTCAGTTGGAACAATGATTTATTTGCCTTGTTTGTCTGGAACCAGGTTTTGGCTGGAAATGAGGAAGTATAAGATCATGCAGGAATAAACTAGTTTGTTATCTTATTTTGAAATGTAAATTTTATAAGGTCTGAATGCCTAAAAATATCTGGAATAATTAGACCACATTAATGTTCAATGAACTTCCACTTGTGGGAACACTGGTACAGCTGACCTGCTCTTTCCTGCCAGTCATTATGGGGCCTGCATTATTTTAACCTGCCTTACTTTTAACCTGTGCAAGAAGGTTGTATCTTGAGCAACAGCAAAAGAAAAGTAATTTCTCTGGTTTTGTTTCAGTAAATTACTTCCTGACGGCTTTGTCAGACTATTAGCTCTGGATATGTGAGCTCTGTGTCTTCTAATACACGCATCAAATGTGGTGTGTGTTCATCCTAAACACAGATATCTGTATGTGGTAGTTCCCTTCCCTCCTTCATACCGCACTAACTTACAAAGCTTAATCTTTCCAGCACGAAACTAACAGATTCCAGGGCTTTGCTTTAATGATAACCATACTTTTTTTTTCTTTCCTTCTAACACAGTGAGCGTTCAGCTGAAGGATTCAGAATGTTTTGTCTGGAGGAAGATGATCAGTTTCTTTATCTGTGAGGCGTTTGCACCAATACAAGGTGCCACACGTGTTCTCTTGTGTTGCTTGAACTACTGTCTTTGCCTGAAATAGGTTATCGCTGTTTGGGGTTTTGTTGCTATCCCCATTGAAGCACTGTACCCCATAAACAGAAAGATCCCACTCACCCTGGATATACTTGGGACGCTATTTCCCGTTATGGGCATATTCTGATTTCCCTTACACTGGCCTCCACCTGGGGAAGCTGCTCACCCCGGGGATAAAGTGAGAGAGGCCTGGCTCAGGGGAATGAAGTTCGCTGCCGGTACGTGTCCCGTGCTTTCTGGCACCAGAGAGCAAACAGGTCACTCTCTGTTTGGAATCTCTGCAGAAGAATGTTGTATACAAAATAAGCTGTCATGAGGATTTTTTTTTGTATTCTGAATCGTCTCAAACTTCGTTCCATTATTTCTTACACCAGTAGAATTCCAGCTTATTTATTAAAACCCGAGGGCCCCTCAGATGATAGGTTCTAATCAATAAAGCTTGTGCCGGGCCATGTTATTCTGCATGTTGAGTCCTATTGCTGCAGCGCTGTCTCCAGGACGTTACAAAGCCCCGGCGTGTTTGTGCTGATCTCCTCTACCTCCTTCGCACCCACTCAGGAATTGTTTCTCATAGCTATAGCAACGGGGAAAAAACAAATCATATTCTCCCCGTTTCCAGCGAAAGACAAAACCAGACCCAAAATAGCCATATAGAAAATTCTGCTGGAGTGCTCCGACTGTTACTGCACTGCCTCAGATACATTATGCAAACCACATAAATTACCTTCTGGTAAGAAACTTGCACGATCGCTCAGTCACCCCAGCTCGTTGCCAAACCTGACTAATTTAAGCAAACCAACCAACCAAGCAGCCCACAGACTCCCTTCAACGCTGTCACGTCACCGCCCGCGCTGCAGCCTTCACCCAGACCGGCTCGGTCTACGCGCTTTAAGGAATAACCTAGGTTTTATTTGTAAGAATTTCTTCTCTACAGGGGAGAGTCAGGGGAGAGAGAGTGTGTCCTTTTGAAGGAAGAAGATATAAGAACGGGATCATCAAGTACAACGCGGTGTTTTACGGTGGAGATTCACAGAGGAGCGATGAGGCCAAGATAAGGACTGTCCTACGGAAGCCAGTTCTACGACTCTTCAGGGATCAGCTGTTAAAAGCTGGTTTTGTTAATCTAATATGTATTTACATATATCCAGAGACAGGAAAGGATTTCTGTTGCCATTTGGTTTTTGACAACTGGTCTGCTATTTAGTTCTCATACATTCCTTCATTAATGTCTTGGACATTGCAGGAAGAGAAGAGAAGACACCAGGAATGTGGTTTAAGTAGGCCGTGACTTCATAAATAACACATCTGGGAACCATCTGGCAATGGCTCGTCCAGTGCAGGTCATACTTCCTTTGTAATCCATACCACGTGGTGGCAAACTGCCATCAGCCCTCCGCCCTGCTAACGTGGCCAGAGCATCGCTCCGGGGACCCCCGGGCCCCCTTCCCCCTGGAAAGAGAGAAAGGAGGCTGTACCTCGGCCCCAACATAGCCTCAACCTTCTTCGCAGTCTCCTCTTTCCTTCTCACTTCTGGTTATGGCTTATCATGAAGTCAATAATTGCCTCCACTGGGCATTTGCTAGAGTGAGGCAACAACTGTTCTACCCCCGCTAGATTCTCATCTTGTCAATAATTGCTTCCGTTAGAGACGCCAGCGCCCCGTTCCCCTTCAACTCACAAATTTGAACAGAACATAGAATGCAGCTGAGTGCACACACCAGATGAATAGTTACCTGTTTGTTTGGGTTTTTCTTTTCAGCCAAATTGCTCCTGTGGTCACCTAAACTTTCGGGTCTGGAGTCCCAAAACCATAGTCATTTTGCTGCAATGTGACCTGGCTGTACTTAGGACCTCCTGTCCGAATCTCGGTTCTGTCATTACTTTTTCATTGGTTTTATCATGATTTATCTGGACCTGTTCATAGGGCCTCTCCCTCACACTGGATGAATCAGAGCTACCTTCTGCCCCCTGCTTTGCCCCTTCAGTTGGGCTGAAGCCTACCTTCCAGAAAAGCTTCCTGAAAGCTTCCTGAATCAAGCCAAATGCACACCATTAGCCAGACAATAAGTTTGCAGCCTGGCACATCATGCTGGAAAACAGGCCGAACATTGGTGCTACTGAAACCATCCCCTCCTACTCGTGTGTCCTCCCAGCTACTGGCAATCACCACCACAGTTTTTTGGGTTCCTGTTGCCATGTCTGCTTTAGATACTTTCTCATTTAGAATGAAGAAGAACCCACTTTATGATGCTGTTGTCTGTAGTTCATAGTCTTTTGCATTAACATGAAGTTAAATCATAGAATCATGGAATGGTTTGGGTTGGAAGGGACCTTAAAGACCATCAACTTCCAAGCCCCCTGCCCTGGGCAGGGACACCTCCCGCCACACCAGTTTGCTCTAAGTCCCATCCAGCCTGGCCTTGAACCCCTCCAGGGATGGGGCAGCCACAGCTTCTCTGGGTAACCTGGGCCATCCTCACAGCAAAGTTCTTCCCCACACCTCAGCTCCATCTCCCCTCTTCAGTTTAAAGCTATTTATTATTGAATGCCTTCCAGGGGAAGCGACAGTGGCACGGCATCCGTTGACCTGTACCCTCGTCACGTCTGATTGCATTATTGAAATACAGAAATTTACTTCATCATCTTAATTCTTAAAAACAATATTCTCAGGGGTAGCTGAATGGTGAGATGCAAAGGTAGCTTTTCTTCATCTTTCTAAAGCCTGATTTGTAGATACCTAAGCCTCTACCAGAATTGTATTTTGCCAATTTTTTGAGAAACTCTGCAGCTCTCCCACCCTCAGACCTACTTAAATCTAATATGAAGTGTGTTTTAAGCTGGTGGACTCCTAAAATAATGATGAGCAATATTAATGCAGAAGGTTAGCATCAGATTGCATTGTACCCCTAACAAATAAAAATAAAAAATGGAAATTTGTAATAAAATTTGTGAAAAAAAAAATTATTCACGCTCACACCTTTCTAGACGTTTTGCATCTTGGCAACATTTCTACCAGAAATCAGGATACCAGAGGCCAACAGTGTGTGGATAGGCTCCTTACTGGCCACCAACTCATTCTCCCAGCATCTATCTCATTCTCTCTTTGATTGATTTGAAAAATATTGATCTTACTTTTCACTATTCCCTAAAAATCAGATTAGTACTATTCAGGTAAAGGGGACATAATACAGCTGTCTGTGCTAAACGGCTGTTGTGGCTGACTGTAACCCTACTCTTTCATCTAAATTTAAAAAATACACAATTTAAAAAATCAGAACCTCTTCCAAACTAAGCTCCTCATTCCTTTTCTGGCCTTTAAGAAGAAGCTGGGTCTTGTTGTTACTTAAAATGCTGCTGGTGGGAAAGTATCAATTCCAAAGTGGCTTCTCAAAATATTAAAGGTACCGTAGCTGTAGTTAATTTTTTTTTAATATTGCAGAAATCCTCGTGATTTTCACAATGCTAACAGCTTTAGTGGCCATTTAATCTTGTCTCCAACTAAACCTAACACTGAATAGAGAGGAAAATCCACCAGTTTGAATTTGTTGGCAGTATCCCAAACTTACTGGCCAAAAGAATACCAAGGCAGCAAACTCTAGTCGTCTTATCTTGTGCTGAAGAGAAGCAGCCCACTTTGGTGTCTACACTCACATGGCCTTAAACTGCAGCCAGGCCATGTATATTGATCCATATCATACTGTACTGCACTTTTCCAGCCTGCGTATCTTTTGGTTCGATTTGCCCAAACAGTCTGGGTTTTTCACTAAAAGGTGGAATTAGAGAGAAATCTACTTCCTATGGTTCTAGCTCACCAGTACATGAAGTACAGCGCAGATAAATAGTGGGTTAGGTTCCTGGGACACGAGGGGAGACGTCACTTCATGGGCTCTCAAACAAAGTCCTGCTGAGGTGACTGGCAGATGTTGGTACATCTCCTCTGATCCGTCAGGCACATAAAAGCAGGTAAACACGTGACAAGCCTTGCCACTCCCTGCTTTCTTACAGCAACTGCTTCTTCTAGCACCAGCCAGGCACTGAGAGAGGTCTTCTACAGAGATAGAGGTGCATATGTGTATTTATATGTACAGGGTCCTCAAGGGAAAACACCCACTGGATGAACAGGAGCCAAGAAGCTTGAATCCTCTGCTTCACCACTGGGCTACTGCACCCTCCTCCTGTCTTCTCCTTGCTCCAGAAGAGTCTGAGTGGCTACAGAGAAGGTGTGTTGAAAAGGCATGATATATAAAAGCTGAAGTCTCCAGGTGCCCAGAGATATGATTTAGTAGCTCAGTGGGTGGTGTTGGTGACATGAGGAGGGTTGGACTGGATGATCTTGTAGGTCCTTTCCAACCTTGTGTTTCTATGATTCGATGATTCTATGACCCAGGTTGTTTCCCTGGTCTCTGGGGACATGGAATGGGTTCTCCAGATGGACAGTGCACAAGATGGTTGTTACAATGCAAAATTTAAAAAAAAACCAAACATAAAGATTCCAGCTTTTCTTTGGTTCAGAAGCTTTCTTTTGTTCCTAAAGATTTGTATAATCATATAATTCCCTAATTGCTACTGAGAGAATGTGTTTTGAGTTGCAAACTGATGAGAAGAGCAATAATTAAGAGGGTATACCAAGTACATTTGCCTTAAGCAAAAGTAATTTGCAATACTGAATTAATGTATTCTTTGTCTATCAGTGATATTTGGTGCCACATTTGCTGCTGTTATTGTTTTGGGCATATTTATTTATTCTGACTGATTCTGTCTCCCTTGAGTGTGCTATTTCCCCGATCTCACTTTCTTTTTTTTTTTTTTCCCTGAATAAACACAAAAATAAACATGCCAGGAGAATGCCTCTCTGTCACACACACAAACTCTTGAAATGGGGTTTTATTGTTATTTACCAGAAATTTGTAAAATACATACAAGTCTTTTAACTGAACCGACTGTTCTCTGAGACAGAAACATGTTTTAATTTTATTTTAAAAGTATCCTTTCCCCCCTAATTTTATCTACTTCAAGCTTAGAATCATAGAATGGTTCGGGTTGGAAAGGACTTTAAGACCATCGAGTTCCAACCCCCGAACAGCTTCTGTCCCACTACTGTTTCAATAAACTTTCCCATATTCCAGCAGGTGCAACTATTACGAGGTCAATTTAATTTCTTTGTGGGTACCATTTTAGGTATTACTTTATCTAAACATCTGTCCTGAAGATCTTTCCACCTCCTGGATTGGCAAAGGCTAAACCCGCAACGGAGTTTAGGTGCTGAAATACAGAGTACTGCAGCGTTTTTTGACATCATCCCCATCCATCCCCAGTTTCCCAACAGGAGTCACGGGGTGGGTTTGTTCCTGAGCATTGAGTTGACCCAAGGCAGCTGAAAGTGCTCAGAGAGCCCTCCACTGTAAGATGAAGATAGACATATTACCTTGCGTGGACTTCACCGAGTGGGAATTTGGGCTGCAATAAAGCACTTCCTTCTATTCTGGAGCCACATCTGGAAACCCTTTCCTGAATGAGGCACCTATACCAAGTCAATAATTTCCTGAAAAACAGAACCTGCCGGGACTTTTTGGTTCCATTAAACCCAGCTGCCTCCTGGTTAAAGCCTCCAACTACTTTAAAGACAGGCGGGGACGTAGGTGATCTGCGTTTAATCCTGTCTCCCCGTGCCCCGCTCGGAGCCCGCTCCTGCCAGTTGGGACAGTACACTAGCCATGTGGGGGTAGTATATTTTGGAGTAAAATTCCTAGTTGCTTTTAAAGCCTCTTTTGTATAAACTACTTACATATTCACTAGGAGCAAGGAGTAGGAGCTGGATTTCCCCGGTGAGTGATTTAACCACCAGGCATTCTAACGCTCTCTCTGGCCTAATGAATATTTCATATTTTATTCTGTGCAACAACATATTATGCAATCATTCAATTAAGCACTGTCTCATAATGCATATGCACAAGGTGTTATTCATGAATAACACCACTGAAGCCGAGAGGCTTGTTTTGTAAAATAAAAAATGCTGTTCTTCATTATTAAACACTACATCTTTATCGTTCTGCTGCTGAGAGCAGAGCTCACGTTTGGAAACAGAATATAAACCAGCCGGTGTGGAAAATACCGCTGAACCCCAGCCAGCTTGCCAACCAGAACGGAGAGCTTTGGAGGAAGAGGATGGTGGCTGTTCTCCATCACCTGAGGCACCTCTCTGAGAAGGTACAGTTGGATTCCAGAGGAGGGAAGACAGGAAATAGCCCAGAGAACGGAAATGCCAAATATCTGTGAACAGGAAGGGGAATCCTGTAAACGCAAGAGGCAGGAATTACAAACGACAAAACCGAGTGAGGAGAAGGAAAACAAAGGAGAAGTCAAATTTCAGGCAGGGCTGAGCAACTGAAGCCTCACAAATACCCTTTTCTTGTTTGTGTTTTTTCCCCGCAGTGTGTAAAGAGAATTAAGAAGTTGATGGCATTGCCTCATCCTCAGGAAGCAAGCCTGAGGATGGGAAGGGAAGGAGGAGAGGAAGATCTGAAGAAGATACCTGATCTGAGAAAACTGCTTGCCATTTTTCAGGAGTTTAGTTAGTCTGCTCTGCTTTCAAAGAGCACAAGTCAAGGCTGCAGAGGCCTAAGAAAAAGAGACTAGTGGTAAATTTGCCTTAAAAAGTATCAGAATCAGAAAATTTTGAGAGCCTGAATTAAATAATTGTAGTAAAAAGCTTTTTACTTTTACATGAAGCTTGTATGATTTTTCTTAGGACACATTTAGAATCATAGCATTGTTTGGGTTGGAAGCAAGATTAAAGATCACCGAGTTCCAACCCCCCTGCCCTGGGCAGGGCCACCTCCCACTAGACCAGGTTGCTCAAAGCCCCATCAATCGCTGGGGGTTGTCTCTTTCCTACCAGCATGTCACAGAATCATGGAATGGTCAGAGTTGGAAGGGACCTTGAAGACTATCAAGTTCCAACCACCTGCCATGGGCAGGGACACCTCCCACCAGACCAGGTCGCTCCAAGCCCCATCCAGCCTGGCCTTGAACCCCTCCAGGGATGGGGCAGCCACAGCTTCTCTGGGCAACCTGGACCAGGCTCTCACCATCCTCACACCAAACAAGTTCTTTCTGGTATCTAATCTAAATCCCCCCTTTTTCAGTTTAAAACCATTACTGCTTGTCCTATCACTACATTCCCTCATAAAGAGTCCTTCCCCATCTCCCCTGCAGCCCCTTTAGGGCCATTAGAAGGGTTCCCTAGAGTTTTCTCTTCTCCAGGATGAACATCCACAGCTCTCTCAGACTGAGAGGATTTAATGTCATCTCCAAAGTCTTGGCCACCATTTTAAGGGTATTCTGAAAGAGATTGAAGTCTACCAGAATCTGCTACAGGTGGGCATTCTGTAATGGTCAGAGGTAGCTGGAGGTACCTGCTGAGCCTCATATGCACACCCAGTACTCATGGATCTTCCTCGAGGTCACAAGCTCTGCTGGACACAAGTGGCACAGTGGTAGGTAGCAAGCCCTTGGGGGAAAAATGCCAGGTTTGAGTTGTGCTAAGAGGCAATATCTGAGCTGGGTTTGCAGTGAAGGGAGAGCCAAGGAGAGAGGAGACAGTAGTGGGGACAGTCTGTTCCTTAGGTAAGGTCACATATGGACACGCATAAATATCTGATGCCAGTGACAGGGCTATTAACGGGCCAGATTCCCCATTCCAGCAGCTCCTCTTATGCTTTAGGAGTGGGATTTGTGTGTACAGCAACTTAAAGAAGAGCTATGTTTATGTGTTTTCCATAACTCTTCTCTTTAGGAGGTAATTAGGGCTTTAAACCTTCAAATGGAGAGTTATGTTAATATGCAGTTTTGACCTTGTAGGAATCACAGAAATTGTGCATCGGTCAGTTGCAACCATGAATGTTTTTCATTCAATTCGGCTGTGAAGGAAGAGATGGAGCAGTCAAATGTTTATACACTCAGCTGTGGCTGCAAAGAGTCACAAAAATATCACTTAATAGTCTGTTTTCTCTACATTTTTGTTGTATTGTATTGCTAAATGCTGGCACGAAGTCAAGATCCCCGCTTTTTACATTTTCATTCCTGCACTGCCCACTTTAGGTCATACTAATTTACTTTTTCAAGTTTTAAAGTATTCTAACCTTTTGTTGTCCTCTTTCAAAAATAGTCTGCTATAAAAAGTCCATATCGATCCTGTGCATTAATCCTTGATGAGAACTCCTACATTGAGCTAGTTTGACCAAATTTCCTCTCCAAATTAAGTTACTCAAGGTCAAAACTGCAGCTGCTCAAGCCATTCTCTTCCCACGTCACAAACCTAAACTTTCAAGACTTGGTGAACTTGGGTGAGAAGTGCTGCAGTTCCACAGGCTCCCAAATCTTGGGGCACTTCCATTTTCTCAAAAGCTATGTACTTTAGCAACCGTGAACTAAAAAAAAGCCACAAGTTTATAACGAGAAGTTAAAGCCCCCCAGCTTTATAACATCAGTCAGCATTTCCTGGACGTTCCACAGAATGGATTATCCTTGGAGGAATTATTGCAGTCTACAAATGCCAGATTTGAAGAATCGCTGATGTTGTCAGTGTCCATATAGAATCCATAAATGCACCATCTCACAGGTTGTATTGCAGTACATCACAAGTTTTGCTGGACACTTCACAAGGTACATTATTTATGGGCTTCAGTTGGAGTATGTCAATATGTGGGGGAAAAAAAACGGGGGGAGAAATCCACCTGGAGCACTGAAAGATTTTGCGAATTTTTATAGGTGTAGCCACTTGATATAGGTAAGATTTAGTATGAAGTTTACCTAGTCAAAGGAAGGCTTTTCCTCACTGCATTGACCATTTACCTTGAGTCTTGTGTCCAGTTCTGGGCACCTCAGCACAAGAGAGATCTGGAGGGGCTGGAGTGAGTGCAGAGGAGGGACACGGAGCTGGTGAGAGGCCTGGAGAATAAGGCTTATGAGGATGGATTGAGGGAGTTGGGATTGTTTAGTGTGAGGAAGAGGAGGCTGAGGGGAGACCTCATCCCNATGATCCCAAGGGTGTCTTCCAGCCTCTGTGATTCTATGACCAGGATTTGTTTCTCCCATCAGCCAGTGGTCAAGCTCCCCGTCACTCTGCGTTATGTTTCAGTTCCTGTTCAGCATCTCAGCATTGCTATTTACTGAGCGCTGCTCTCTCGGGGAGATGCTACTCCCATGGACTCCCATTTATCGAGTAAGGACGGTGGGCGCCTGAGTGAGGCCGAGTAACAAGTAGCTTGGCATTCAAAATTGTATTTACAAGTCCAAGTTAAGAATGCCATTTTGCACATTTGTGGTCTTTTAAGTAAGTTCAATTAAAGCCCTTAAAGTTCACGCTTCAAGGGTTGGAACTGTGGGAGCCTCTGACTGGGAATTCTGCTCATTCATTTTGCTCCATCAAAGTATTCTGCTCGTGAGAATAAACACCACCAGACTCAGACATTGGCAGGGTAACAATGATCCTCTTCTTGCAGCACATGTATTTAAAAGCATCAGTGCTCACTCTTTTGTCCTCCTAAAAAGGAGTTAATTTGCAATTAATAATTTAATGCTAGCGTTACTGTGTGTTTAATTGTAAATATTTTATACCATCCTTTTAGTGGAAATATTTTCCTTGGGCTTTTTTTTTTTTAATGTTTTTTTTTTGTGCTACCCAGTGAAATGGGAAAATTGGTAGTTTGGGCCATTCCTTTGTTAACTTTTGCAGTAAACACGATTTTATTGGGGTGTTGAATCACTCTAGAACTGAAACTTTTTCTGCTGGTGATTTTTTTGGGGGCAGGAGGGGGGTGGAAATCGCTAGCCAGTATTTTAAATAATTTAATTTCCAAATATCTTGGAAATGCTCTGAATGTCTGATCTCTCTTCCCTTGCTGGAATAGGAAAAGCCTCTTCTCTTTGTGTCTCCTCCTGTCACTGCTGCTACTGGAGGTTAACATATTGTCTGTCTACTTTTAATAGAAACATTCCTCATGTATTCCAACAAATCGCGTATATCTGAATTCTGCATACAAAGCTCTAATTCCATTGAGAGTTTGTAGTGACATTGATAAATGATGTCACCAGAACCCTTTGCTTGAATTACAGTCTTAATTATGTACACCTGGGTTCTTATTATTCCTTATATTATTTCTGTCATAGCACTATCTTGTCCTATTCCTACTCCGATGCTAATTTGTTTTATCAGTAGCCCGGGCTCTGCAGCTCAGCAAAGCCTGTCCACAGTCTTTAAATGACTGTAAATTTCTTCCTTGTTACTGCTGTTTTAAATACAGAGTGTAGCAGTAAGCACAACAAATACAATTATTATTATTTTGGGGGGGGTTGGGTTTGTTTTCCTCAGAGTTCTCTCACTTAGGACCATCCAGCTTTTCTGACTGTTTCATGTCTCTTGAGAAAAGAAGAGCAAAAAGGTTTGTTTGCTTGTTTATTTTTGTAGGAGAGGAATTCCCACGTGGCTGGAGGTGGGAAACACTGCGTACAGTGAGCCCGAGAATGGGAAATACAAGTTTCTTCTAGTTCTCATTCTCCTGGGTGTTTTTTGGTTTTTTGTTTTTTTTTTTCTCTATTCACCTTGTGAACCTACCCAGGATTACTTTTGTCACAGGAAATATAAAAGCCTCTGCTTTGAGAGCGTGTGTGGCCAATGGAATCCCTTAAAAAAATGATCAATCAGGCTGTGCCTTGCTTTGCTCTGGAAGCCCCTTGAAGAGACAAGCTTGCAACAGAGGTGATTAAAAGCTCCAAAATCCACTTTATCCTCCTAACGTTTAAAAAGCATGCCGAAAGCTTAGACTTTTAGGATATAGCTTGCATCTGTTCGTTATGTTTATTTAACTTAAAGAATGTAGGTCCTATCTTGTACAACGGCTCCACACTTGCAAAAGGCTCGGAGCTAAACACTAACCCATCAGTTTGGAACTTGGCCTTCAGTCAGGCAAAGGAAGATTTGTTTCTTCTCACCATTTATTCCTCTGCCCTTGTTGGTTTTTTTTTTTTAATAAGCTTTCTCCTATTTCTCTCCATTGACAAAAATCTGAATTTCATCTTCCAGAAAAAAAAGATTCTGCTTCCTTTGTGGTCAGGCTGAGCAGGACTGGGTATTAACACTTGCCTGCCTTCCCGCCACTGGCGTCCCACATTCTTTGGTCTCTCTGCAGCAGCAATGAACTAAAGCCTGGACAAAAATAGGAATCAAAATACTCTGGGTTTTGGAGCCTTTATTACTGGAATATCAGTAGAAAAGCTTAGAAATCAACAGGAGTGTGGACAGAAATTCAGACGATCTTATCATAAGTTTAATTCATGTACCAAAGGTGTTTGAAACAAATATTTACTCACCTTTTAATTTAGTCAGGATGGCCGGTATATTTATCCTCGTTATCCACTCGTATGTGAACAGATACGCTCAAGCCTACGCTACCGAAATTATCCATTCTTGTCTCAACTCTCTGCCACTGAAAATATGCACTTTTATTATTTCTCTTGCCAGCTGCTACGTTCATCTCTCCACTCTCTGTTCTTTCTCATGAGACACACAGGTCCAAGGGAGCCTTTGAACCTTTCCCACTCTGTTTCTTGAGCACCGGGTCTGCGCTGATGGCTCTTGTCCCAGAGGTATATGACAAATTCCTTCAGAAAACATTCAGGCTTTCTTCCATTCCCTGGAGGGACTGTAACTTTTTGGTGTTCCCCAGCCTCTAAAATCCTAATTAAATTCTTATCAACCCACGGCTTGTAATCCTGGATAATTTTTATTCCGTATAACTTTGGCTATTTCCCAATAATTCCAGCTTATGTCATCAACCAGGACCTTCTGGGAACTGCTCAAGCCATCACAGCAGACAAGAATATGGAAAACTGTGGGAAGGTGGGCTCCAAAGCCAGCACCGCCAAGTGTGAGAGAACCTGAGCCTGCCTTTATTTTGCTAATCCTTTAAACACTTGCATCAGATTTCAATAATCTTTTTCACACTTCTGATATGTTCACAGGGATCTGCTTTTCAGAAGGCCTTGGCATCCAAAGCTTGCTTCAAATTCAGCCAGGGTTTGAATTGCGTGTTAATTATTTTAAATATACCAGAGTACACTGGTTTCCCATCCCGGTACCCCTTACAATTTTGAGAGCACACAACATTCCTGTAGGGTTTTTTTTCAGCAGGTCTTTTTCACTCCTTAGTTGATAGATATATACGTGTGTGTGTGCACGCATGAAAATGTGTGGGGCTGCTCTTTGTGAACAGCCTTTATTTTCTGTCATTCCAAGGCCTGAGGCATGTAAGTTGCTGCCTCAAACTCGCAGCCCACTCTGAAGGATGTGAGTCAAATAAATAACAAGATGAAGCACAGCTACTGTTACAAACTGTTGGAGAAGTTGGAAAAAAAAGTTAAGCTCTCTCTGGCTTACTAGTTTGAGTTTGGTCTTTCTGTGATTCTCAGTAAAAAAAGTGAGAAACTAGAGGAAAAAATACTGCTGGAAATTTAACATACATGGCCTAATAGGCAGAGCTTAATCCACCTAAGGCTCCTTAAAAAGAAGTGAGCCAATAAAGCGAAGTTAAATACTTGGAGTCCAGACACTTAAAGCTCCATTGAATCAGGAGTTTTACAGAATCTCAGTGGTAACATACATTTCCACACCTGGTAAAAATTCATGTACAAAACTGACTCATGTTAGAGAGAAGAGGCAGGGGAACAGATTCCTGTGGCTGGGATCCAGTTCTGTAATTTTCCTACTAATTTGTGTTTGTGGATGTGGAAGAAGTTCCTATGTAAGCAGAGAACCTGATGGGACAACTTCCATATTATTTTAAAATTAATTCTGTCATTGGTGAATAATGTGTTGGGGTAGTTCATGCAGAATAGGTATGGCCTGGAACAGAAGAAAATGAAACTGTCCCAGGACTGCTTATTTCAGTTGTTTAAATGAGAGATGAATCTCAAGTTATTATTTTTTTCTGAAAGATCACTAAACCATGGCTCTAAGCACTGTGTCAACCCATCTTCTGAATCCCTCCAGGGATGGTGCCTCAACCACTGCCCTGGGCAGCCCATTCCAAGGCTTAAGAACCCTTTCTGTACAGAAATATTTCCTAATCTCCAATCTGAACCTCCTCCCCTGGCACAACTTGAGGCCATTTCCTCTTGTCCCATCGCTGGTTCCTTGGGAGAAGAGACCAACCCCCCTGGCTACAACATTCTTTCAGGGAGTTGAGAGTGAGAAGGTCTCCCCTCAGCCTCCTTTGCTCCAGGTTGAACACCCCCAGCTCAGCTGCTCTTCACAAGATTTGTGCTCCAGACTGACAATCAAAGTTTGGTTCAGAACTTTCCTTTGCTCACCAGTAAGTCTTTTGGGGTGGAGAAATGCCATCTCAAAAGCTAAAAAAAATCAAGAACAAATGCTCTCCATCTGTTAGTGTCTTAGAATACAGAGTTTCCAATCTGCCTTTGAGATTCTCAAATAAAATGATAAACAGAGAGGATACACTGGAGAGGGGTCCTTACCCCAGACATTCCTGGGACACCAGCTCCCTCACAGCTGGTCTGTCAGAGCTGAGCCACCCTCAGTTGTACCAGGAGGCTGCTGCCTTAACAGTCCTCTATCTGCACCTCTCAGTGGGAACAAAATGATGGCAATCCTTCCCAGTGCACTCCAGAGAAAGGTCTGGGAAATGTGCTGCAAGCAAAGTTCACCCAGAAAGGGAGAAGATGATGCTTTGGGAAGCCATTAAACTAATTTCTTGGTTCCCCAGAAGTGGTGTGTTTGCCATTTTCCCTAATTACTGTGCAGCACACAGCACTGCTTTCCTCCCCATTCCTCCTCCTCCTCCTCGTCATGACTTCTCCACCCTTGTGAGACACAAAACCAGAGAGCCTATCATTAATCTTCTTTCCCAAAGTGTTTAGGTCTACAAGATCTGGCTTTAATTACCAGCCATGAGAAGAACTAATTACCCTGGCCTAACAAAGACAGGATGGTGGAAGGGGATGATGCTGTGAGGATGTGTCAGTGCACAACTCGGCATATGAGATATTCCCATTGCTATTTCTGTGTCACTTGAGAAAAGAGATAAAAGAACAAGTATGCAGGAGTTACTCCAAGTTTATAAATGCCTCTGAAGATACCTCTGTGGGAATTAAAGTTCTCCTTGTGGGAGTAGTTCTTATAGAGCGCAGAGCAAACAGATAGCACTTCAACAATAAATGCATGCAGATAATGAGTTGACCGGTGACTCAAAAGCTGAGCTATGCAAGCCTAAAATAAGCATTGCAAGTGTGGGAGTCTAGCATTCTGAATCAAGGGACAAAACATTTCACTGTTTTCAATGTAAAGAAGCTGCTTATCTTTCCATCAGCCGAAGCTGGATCCAGCCGCATCACTTCTGAAAAGTTGTATTCCTCTGGGGAATCGAGTCAGTTCATAATATAGCTAATGTCTCCAAAATATACTCTTTTACCTTAGTAATCTTCTTATTTAGCCTGGAAGCCAGACTGGAACAGCGACTTACGAATAAGCTCTGTGCTCTGAATGGAGCTACACCTTGCTGAACTTCAATATTTCAGCCAATAAAACGCGTTGTTTCTCTGATCCTTCTACGTACCTCAATGAACTGAGTGGGTGCTTTAAAGTACCAAGTATAGCGCAGGAGTAGCATTTGAAGGGAAGGATGTGTATGGCAACTTTATGTTACTTGGTAACTGGGACAGTAACATTAAAAATGATAAGTGAAACGGGAACCGTTCCAGGAAAAATACATAACGTCTGAGCCTGCAGCGTAAAACATCTTGCAGAAGCCCTGAAAAGGGTGAATAGGGCAACACCAGGGAAGAAGACTCAGAACTTCTCTGGAGAATGTGACACTGAGCTATTGTTGTGGGGTTTTGGTTTTTTTTCTGGCCGAGACCCGTGGCATAACACATCTGGCACAGATGTGGTTTGGTATGGAGGTCCTCTCCAGCTGTGCCTCATCTCCCCCTGTTCTCACAGCCTGGGCTGCCCCGTCCTCTGCTCTGCTCCCAGGACACTCAGCAGTTCTTCCATAACTTGGGAATGTGTAGCAGGGATGTTACTGATGCTGGGAATACACTAGGTTGACAGGTATCATCAATCACCCTGCTCAGCTTTGAGATTTTAAGGTACCCAAAGTGGTCCAGAACGTGGAGTTAACTCTCCAGGGTTGCACAGCCACGCTTCTGTGCCCACCTGCTGCTCTGCCTGCTTTAAGAGATGTTCAGATCCCACTTGGTTTAAACGTTGACTCTTGAAAACCAGCGGCTCTTTCATTGCCCAGAGCAGTGTGGCAGCAAGCCCTTCTCTCCTGACATTGAGCAGCACAGTCACTGCACAATTGGTGTCATAGCCAGAGCACTGCGTCACCTTGACTCAACTTCTAGGTATTCTGACACATCACTAAGTACTGCAAGGCTTCCAGCGTTTATTTACTTCGGTAAGATTTTGTTCCACTTCTGTTCTGTGACTCATGACTCAGTCTCTGATGCAGAATCAACCATCATGAAAGAAGTTCAGGGAACTACTGGAGAGAGTCCAGCGTAACAAAGATGTTGGAGGGATTGGAGCATCTCCCTGGTGAGGAAAGGCTGAGAGAGCTGGGACTCTTTAGCCTGGAGAAGAGAAGGATGAGGGGAGACCTTCATGCTCACAAGGATCTGAAGGGTGGGTTGAAGGAGGATGGAACCAGACTCTTCTCAGTGGTTCCCAGTGACAGGAAGAGGGGCAACGGGCACAAGCTGGAACATGGGAAATTTCACTTAAATATGAGGAACAAACTTCTTTGGGGTGAGGGTGGCAGAGCCCTGGCAGAGGCTGCCTGGGGAGGGTGTGGAGTCCCCTTCTCTCGAGATCTTCAAGCCCCACCTGGATGCAGCCCTGAGTGATGTGCTCTGGGCTGTAGCAGGGGAGTTGGGCTGGATGGACTCTAGAGGTCCCTTCCAACTCTGGCAATTCCCTGATTCCCTTGCCTTTCCTTGGGGCCTGACTTTGCTTCAACTGATTTCTTTAGAAAGCCTAACCTTTGGGGGACACAGTTCAGGATCTGTAGTAGCATTTTGACATAATTTTATTGGTTTGGAAGGAGTAGGGAGGGTGGCCTGTGTGACAAGGAATCCTGTGGGTTTTTATACATAGTGAGGAAAAAAAGTTGCATCATCGAAGTTCTTAGTCTGAAATTGTTTTGGTTTTTGCATTTGTATATTCAGGCTGCTGCTCACCCTTGTGTGACAGACCAGAACCAAATTACTCCTCCAGGAAGGGCTGGCCAGAGACCCAGGGCAGGGGGGGATGCAGACTCTGACTAGCTGAAAGGAAAGTGTGTGCTGCCCAGCTGAGGAACTCTCACTTTGGCTAAAACCAAGCATTTCGTCTCTGCATTGTACAAAAGACTAAAAGAAGTTTTATGGCCTGTGTAAGGTAGAGAGTAAACCTCTCTGGTCAGAATTGCCTATGAATTCAAGACAAGCGATTCCTGGTCTACAAATCCCAGCTAATCCACTTTCTCCCCTCCCTTTCATGGGACCAGTGGTCACGGGAAGTGGTGGGTTTCACACACACACACACTGTCTTTCTTCAACCCCTTCCCCTGAAACTGAGAGAGGTGAGAAAAACCAACCCTTCCTGTCAGTCCAACTCGAGCAGCAGGAGCAATGTGTGTGTCCTGGGGGATGTGGTCCCTCGCAGCAGAAGGGAATAGGTTTGTACAGATCCATCAAAGCTAAAGGGGCAAAGTAGTTTCACAGGTATTTGTCCAAAAGAGAGAAAAGACAAAGAAAGAGAGAAAGAAAAGAAAGAAAGAAAGAAAGAAAGAAAGAAAGAAAGAAAGAAAGAAAGAAAGAAAGAAAGAAAGAAAGAAAGAAGGGTTTCAAAAATCCCTAAAAGGAATAACAGAAAATGTTATGTGGTTCAGAATACCATGTAAGATTAAAAAAATCTGTGAATTTAGTTGATTCAAAAGTCAAGTAACTTTATAAAAGATTTCTTACAGAAACAGTTTATAACTTATATTTTAAAAGGAAAGCTAGAAGTATGTGACAGAGCATGACAGGAGTGATTTGAAATAGTTTTCAGGTGGATTTCTTTTCTTATTGTTCATTTGAACTAGAAACAACTCTTTAAAACAGGGAGCTGTAGTGCCTCAACACTGAATTAGCTCCTCCATATTATATGACTGGTTAAATAAATCATTTAATCTTGATAGAATGTGTTTTGAGCAAGTAACAGGGCAGATCCCCACACCCTGTTCACACAGTCTGCTCTAGAACAACTGCTGTCTCACTGAAATGAAGTTACTCCACTAAAAGTCCTTGGCAATTCCATCAGGTGGGTTTTATGCAATATTAAAAGGGAGAGTGTGGCAGAATACTCGATAAATATGTGTAAGAAATAAAATACCAATTATAGCAATTAATAACTATGAAAAAAAAAAAATCTATTTTCTGGGAAAACAAAAAAAAAAGCAAAAACAAAAACAAAAAACCATCCCACAACCAGAAAGAAAAAAGCATTAATTTTAAATGCACACAGTATTTTTTACCACAGCAGGCTCACTGAACAGTCTGTTCTCTATGGGGCAAGGGAAAGATGGAGCAGCTGTTTAATGCTCTACGATGACACTGCACTGCATGTTTTTGGGCAGGAAATGAAGAGAACCTTTTCCCTGTGGAAAGAGCTGAGGAATTTAAGAGGGCAGAGTATTTTTCCCCACACCAGTTTGGGTCCAGGTCATCAGACCCTTGCTCTTGTAAGTGTGACACGAGATCCCTAAAATTACCATGAGCAGCAAGTCTGTGTCTTTGGGGGTTCTTTTGGTAAGAAAAATATACAAAGCCACAGAGTTTATGCGAACACAAGTAGCACCCAAGAATCTGTAGGGTTTGGGAGAAGGGGTCTCAGAAGGTCCCAATCCCACACCCTCCCAGTTCTCTGATTTTCCTCGGGAGGGTGATGTTCAATCAAAACATCACCCTGTTGATGCTCAGGACCCGAAAAGGGGTGAGTTGTGCGGGAGGGTTCCCAGCACAAAGCAGCCCCATCGCATGGTGCAGGGGCACGAAACAAGGGACCCCATCGCTTTGGCCAGAGTAAGTGGCTTGTAGATGCACCTGTGAAAATTAAACTCACTTCCAAAAGTGGGGAGCAGGCAACCTACTGATGGGAATGAGAATGTGTGCTTACAAATCATCCGCTATGGAGGGATGATTCCCTCCAGACCACAAACCAGCAGGCAATCCAGTTCTTACTTTAATGGTTCCTACAGGGTTGAACCGGCTTTCTTGCAAAATCCCAATTCATTTCACCTCTGCCTGTTTTTGAAACACCACCTGGAGACCTCTGCTGCCCAGAAGGTGTTTGCTGGGTCAGAAGTGTAGCCCATGTATTAGTTCAGATCCTGTGGTGGGCTATGTTTTGTTTTTCTTTTGTATTTCTGGGGAGGTCTTATTATTTATTTAAATAATTTATTTGCCTTAATTAGATTTTGTTTCATTTTGGAGTTAGTACTATACATTAAGAACTGAAAAAGCAAAAAAATTAAAATAAAAGCCTACTATTGCTCATTTAGTTCATTTACCGTTGTCTGATACCACACCATTTCCCTGAATTTTCCGAAGAACTACAATAAGCACCAGCATTCTGGGCCACTAAAACATTTCTATTCCTATTAACTATAGGGATAGTAACTCAGCAGAGAGATGCTCCAGTCCCGCATCGCCTTTGTAGCCTCTGTTGGACTCTTTCCAGCAGTTCCCTGTCCTTCTTGAACTGGGGAGCCAGGAACTGGTGCCAGTGCTCCAGATGTGGCCTCACCAGGGCCGAGCAGAGGAGGAGGATGACCTCCCTCCACCTGCTGGGCAGCCTCATTTTAAGCACCCTGGGAGACCATTGGTCTTCTTGGCCAGACATTGCTGGCTTCTGGGCAACTAGGTGTCCACCAGGACTCCCAGGTTCCTCTCCACAGAGGTGCATTCTGTGATGGTTTAGCTGAACACCTCAAACAGGCAGAAGTATCACAGGCCAAACCAATCATTTTAAGAGCCTGCTCCTCCTGCCTTCACACCCGAAAGCCCCCACCACATTCCTAGATGGCAGCCTTGCTAAAATACCTTTTAATATTATTGACCTGGAAGAGAAGCGTTTTACGTCTCACCTGACCAGGCAAACTGTGAGAAGACAGGTTTCTCAAGAAGGCAACTTCCCTTTGGGTGCAACCAGAATGGGATAATACAGAGGAAAATACATGAGCTTTATCGAGAACACCTTTCTTTGTAGGATTTATGGAAGACCTACAGGATTTTATTACAGTTACCCCGAGTTACCTGATTTGTTTTAAGGTTCTTTAAAAAGCTCAAATAATAAAACAGAAATGTGATTCATTTCTGAGTTCTCAATCTATAGATATATAAAAAGAAAAAATCCTTACTCGGTAGGCAAGCAGCCCACCAGAAACTATACTTTCTTGGGAAGCTCTGTCCTCATTTTCAGTGGTGTCTGTTTATATTACCCCACATTCTCCTAGCTTTCCACCTGCTTTTTTACATTTCTTCAAAAAGAGCAGGCCAGCTATATGCTGTACTAACACATCAGTGCTAATCTTAGTTTAAAACTATCTGTCAGATGAGCCAGTCGCCACCGAGCTACTCTGTCTGAGTATGTAACAAGGGTGGATTCTTGGCTTAATCTTGCTATATTAATTAATTTTTTAAAAAAAAGGAAAAAAAAAGAGTACATGTACAGCAAACCCCGTGTTTTCAAGGAGCTTGACTGTGTGTCAAGTAAAATGTCAACATATAACTCTTATAGTTAACATTCATAGAACCATTTTGGTTGGAAGAGACCCTTGGGGTCATCGAGTCCAACCATCAGCCCCACTCTGCAAATTCTCCCCCAATATTGGCCCTTTTAACATGATATTTTAACGTGATATAGGTATTTTACAGGTATTCTAATCTCCAGTTATTTATTGTGCTCTGGTCTGGGTAGAAAAAGAAGGAATTAGTACGATTACGGGATATAAAATCACCACAAAGAAAACAATGCCTCTGCTTGCAGCTACGAAGCTTCAGAGATCTGCATTTTAGTCCCACGGTTGCACAGTACAGATAAAATATAGATAAAATACACTGGCAGGGGCTGCCCAGGGAGGTGGTGGAGTCTCCTTCTCTGGAGACATCCCAACCCCGCCTGGAGGCGTTCCTGTGTGACCTGCTCTGGGTCTTCCTGCTCCAGCAGGGGGATTGGACTGGAGGAACTTTCAAGGTCCCTTCCAGTCCCTGAGATTCTGGGATTCTGTGTGATTCTGTGAAAATTCTGAATCTTTTCAGAAAATGGAAGATATTCCCACTGACCATTTGCCACATGGCAAGTATCTCCCTGACGTTGATTCGTGCATCAAAGGGAGGAGGCAGAAAGAAGCGTCAGGAGGATGCGGCCGTGTTGGGTTTTTTTTTGTTGGTGAGACTGCTATATGGCATCAGAGGTATTTATATTCTATCTTCTAGAAGAAATTGTAATAATTTTTACAGTTTGGGAATAAATGGAGTCCAGAATAACGTCTATCATTTCTAAGCTTTAATTTCCAAGGGCATCTGGGCTTTTGTAGAGATGATTCTGGAAAGCTGACTCACTGTGACAAATACCAACTTCCCTTCTCCAAACGGTCTCATCTCCACTTGCAGAACTCTTACCTTGAACAAGAAGGAACAAGTAGGCTGAAGAGCACGGGGCAATTTTCTAAGGGAAAGATTCAATACCCTGTAAAGCACCTCCTCAAGGGAGGTTGCAGGAGACCCGTTGCTTGACTCATTTACAACTAAACCAGATGAAACTTCATATAAATACACGGCAGGGACCGATTCTGGACAAGCGGGGCCTGTACCAGTCGATTTAACAGATCTTCCCCATTTCTAGCTGCTGGGATTTTGCAGCAACGTTAACGGGACACACAATATGCAGCGCTTCCAAAGAGGTCGAGCACTGATCCCGCATCGTTTCATCTGGAACCCCATTCCTCACGTACGGGCCTCGTTTAGGTTGTGTCAGAAGTGAGGGCGATGGACGGCAGATCCATGACAGGACTGCGATCCCCGGCAAGACCCTCGG
>VZTM01003948.1:324882-339882 GCA_013400555.1 Jacana jacana | reverse complement strand
TTGTTTGGCTTATTAATAGTATTTTTTTTCTCAGATTCTTTGCTCTGTTGCTCTGTCTGCTGTCCTGACAAAGAGGAGGAGGGAGGAGGAGGAGGAGGAGGAGGAGGAGGTGGTGGAGGTGGTGGTGGTGGTGGTGGTGGAGGTGGTGGTGGTGGAGTCTGCAGCAAAGGTTTGGAGGGGGCACTGCTGAGAGACAGGGCAGGAGACGAAGTAGCTGAAGTAGGAAACCCAAGCATGCCTGCACCAGGAGATGTTAAAGCTGAAAACAACAAAAACACGACTGTCGTCAATGCAGGAGGCAAAACACGTCCCGTAACATTCAGCATTTCTCACCCATTCTGGAATTACCCACGGCACGGACAAACCTCGCTTCAAAATTGGCTTTTGGTACATTTCTGTGAGTCTTAACAGCCTCGAACCGATCACAGACGCTCCACAGCAAAGCCCCTCTTTTACTCACTCTGTCATCCTGCTCCTACTGGCAGGGGGGGTCGTGCAGGGACCTCTGCCTACAGAGAAGTTCCCCAGAGGGCGGTGGAAGTCACCCCAGCTCCATTGGCAGCAGCAGGGTCACACCTGTAGAAAGAGCACTCTCCCTTTTTGTGCATCCTCTTCCGCAGGCTGGGTGGTGGATGGTCAAAAAAGAAGCATTAAGCGCAGAGAGAGTGCTTCCCTCTAATTGACACTTTGAGAGATCTCTACTTTGTTGTTCATTTTAACTAATTTTTATCACGCCTCTGGGATGGTATAACCCACACATCCTTCACCCAAGGAACCTGGTAATTATGGTGCTCACTACAAGTAATTAGCTCTCAAATAAAAAGGAATCTTTATCCAAATTGCTGGGGGAAAACACGGTAAGACGAAGGAGAGGAAGATGTTTAGATCAGTAAATATCAACAGGAAATGACCACGTGAAAAAAAACCCAGCCCCACCAGCAGCCAGGTCAACGCTATTCATTACTGGGACACCACACAGCTCGCGTCTTCCTTCCTGAGAGCCCGAGCGGAGCTTTTCTCTGCCACCACAATCAGGTCAGCGCAGCATTTTGCTGGGAAATGAGTGTAATGGCCCTAAAGTACTTTGACACAGGAAAGCCGCCGTCCTGGGTTTACTTGAAGCATGCAGGCACAACAGCCTCCTCCTCATTAGAGCCAGCAGCCCGAGGACGGCGCGGCTCTGTCTGGAGGGTGCGCACACAGGAGAAGTGTGCCTCATAACTTAATGGAAGGGATCTTTTCCTCCGTTTCAAGTACCAGGCACAGTGCAGGGGCTGGTAACAGACTATTAAAAAGCAACTTGTGTAAGACGTTGTCCTGGTTTGAGGTAAAATAAACCAATTTTCTGTTCAGTAGTTTTACTTTTTTAGCTGGGCCTCTTCTAACTGACTAAAGTCTGAAATGAACAGCACATTGTTCAGAGACTGTTTCGTCTCATAGTGATAAGACCTGATTGTACCAAGGGATGGTGCAGAGAGGCCCTTGCTTATACTTATTGCTAGAACAAACAAGGTCAGGGAATTTTGTCAGGTGACCCAAAACTGACCAACTGGGTTATTCCATCCCATCCCCATCATGCTCAGTATAAAAACTGAGGGATCAAAGGGTCAGGGGCTTCTTCCTTCAATGGCTGACGTCTGAGGAGGACCCTGTCTGTTGGTCTGCCTTTGATCCTGATCCGGAATCCATCTCCTGTTGGTCACCCAGTCCAGCCTGGGATGTTCACTGATGCTGCTGGGGACGTGATCGTCATCCTGGGAACCTGATAGGGTTTTGTATAGACTGTAGACTTTTTTTAATCCTTTCTTTTATACTTTTTCTTTTTATTGTTTATTATATTATTATTATTTATATTTCATTAAAGTAGTTTAGTTTTTCTCTAAACTCCTGAATCTCTTAATCCTTTCCTCTCCTCTCTTTTCCTTAGTGGGGGGGGGAGAAGGGGTCATCATCTGTCCGATTGGTCAAAACCATGACAGACGTATAGCTGGTCGGGAAATCAAATGATGGCACTGGGCAGGGAAGGCAGCATAACTGTAAGAGGTAAGAGGCTGCCTGTTACACCCATCGTGGTTTCTGCTGGCGAGTGAGTTTGCGGGAGAAAAGAGCGGGCGAGGTGTGTGACGGGCAGAGAACTGAGAGCAAGGCGGTGCTGGGGGCTGCCTGCCCAAGCAGGGACAGGAGGACTGCAGACACAGGCTGGGTGGTGGGGGTTAGAGGGGTATTAGAGACCAGCAAGCACTAATGGAGGGAAAAAGGACGATGTTTAAATCATCGATGCCCAGGTGCTCGGCGTTGCTGGGGAATACAGCAATTAGGATTCAAAGGGAATAATTATCACATTTAGCAAAGGGGCTGTTTAAATGTTTGCCGCTGTGTCATTACTCCTGTTTGATGGCAGGGGGACACTAAGGAGTTAAAATGCATCATGAGGGCGGATTAGATAGTGCAACAAGTCACAACAGTTATAATTAAAAGGTGGGTAATTGCCGCAGCTACGGCAGGATGGCATGGAGACGCATGATGGCATGCTCGCCCCTGTGCCTCCAACGGGAAGTAAGAGGCAAACGTGTGGGGAAACCTGCCAAAAATACATTAAACCATAAACACCGTGGGATGGAAAATGCATGAATGACGCAGTTAGTGGGAACTGCTGCCCCTGCTTTGTCATTGGGCCTGTCAGATAATCCAGATTATTTTTTTTCCCCATTGCTGTCTATTCCTAACCTCTTCAACCCTTGCACCTCATGTTGCTATCAGTCTGCTCACACCGGTGATGCCCAGGGCAGCCAAGACCTCTCCTGGTCTCCAGGTACTCTTTGAAACTCAATGCATAGGGTTAAATATCCATAGGGGCAGCAGAAGAGTGAAATCCACCCCTTTTATGGGAAGTTAGAGGTGGAACTGAGGGTTTCTGAAGCTAAATGAAGACTAATGATCCATTTTCCAGAGGTGGGAGCGGCAGAATAGAAAATGCAGTAATCATGAAGAAACATTCTAATCCCACCAACTCTTTTAAGTGACTCTCAAAGAGGAGAGACCTCTCTCCTGGAGGAATCAGAGGGCTAAAAATATAAAAAAAAATGAAACTGTTACCAACGGGCCAAAAGCAAACAGAGAGCAGAATTTAGTGCCCTAATGATAAGGAAAGTAATTGCTGCTGAATCAAATTCCCCTCTTTATAAGATTTCAAAAACCACTAAGTACACATTACCCGGTGATGTGTGCATTCTTGGAGAAAGCTGCTGTGAATCTTCAAGGCAGCCCAGGCTTAAGTGATGTGCAAAGAACCTATGGTAATGACGACGGCATTAAAAGGTTCAGAGAACCAGTATTAATAGCTGGAAGCAAGATGAAGCTCTAGCTTTCTGCAAGGGATCACAGGCGGAAACACAAAGATAAAGAGAATGTGAATTTTAAGAACAGCTGGAAACAGCAGGTGAACTCTTCTGTCCACAGTCACCAGGAGAACGGGGAGGGGCGTGAAGAATCAAAGGCGAGCCGGAACTAAAATCCGGCGTGAATTAAAATTCCACCAAATAACTCCCTATGAGGAGTTCTGCTGAGCAAACACAGCAGTAAACTTGAGACCGGGCTCAGCAGTGGGTGCCCACAAGGTGGTATAATTACCTTACTTAGAGAGAGGCGTCCCAGGGGTGAGAGGGCTCTGCAAGGTACCCGAGAACCACACAGCCATCCTGACGTGGAAAACCACTTGTTTTAGAACAAGGTAAATGAACTGAAAGGGAATGGGTCCTTTTGTTCGGAAATGAATCTTATTCTGACAAATCTAATCAGCTTGGTAAGCACAAGTCCAGTTCCAGCACTGCATCAAGAGGATAAACTGTAGTTTGAACTGTTCCAACTCTTGTCATTAAGCGTTATTTTCAAGTGTTCCATTTCCAACCTTTTGTAAAAGCAAACATTGCATTTTAAAAAATAAGATCACTTTGCAACATTGCTGGGGTTTGTACCTTTTGGGAAACCCCTAAGCAATAGCGGATGCAAGGACAGGGCAGTGAAATCCCTCCTAAACGTGCATGAAGCGGTGAAACTCAGCAGGCTGATCTCCCTGTCTGGCAGGAGTAAAGAGAAACTCAAATGAGACTCTGAAACGTGATGTTTGCTATTACAGTCTCACTGCTTCCCTGTCATAGCCAACAAACAGCATGTTCTTTGAAAGTGAAGATCTTAAGGATGTTGACATTGTCCTTTAAACAAGCACATGGGACAGAACGGATGGGCCTCAGCAAAGTTACAGACTATTTGAATCTACCCCTCTGCTCTGCTCTGCTCTGCTCTGCTCTGGTGGGAACCCACCTGGAGCACTGTGTCCAGCTCTGGAGCCCTCAGCATTGGAAGGACATGGACCCGTCCATGGAACAGGTCCAGCAGAGGGCCATGAAGACGCCCAGAGGGCTGGAGCACCTCTGCTGTGAGGACAGGCTGAGAGAGCTGAGGTTGTTCAGCCTGGAGAAGAGAAGGCTCCAGGGAGAACTTAGAGCCCTTTCCAGTCCCTAAAGGGGCTACAGGATGAGGGGGAAGGGCTTTAAATTGAAAGAGGGGAGATTTATATTAGATAGGAGAAAGAACTTCTTTGCTGTGAGGGTGGTGAGACCCTGGTCCAGGTTGCCCAGAGAAGCTGTGGCTGCCCCATCCCTGGAGGGGTTCAAGGCCAGGCTGGATGGGGCTTGGAGCAACCTGGGCTGGTGGAAGGTGTCCCTGCCCAGGGCAGGGGGGTTGGAACTGGATGATCTTTAAGGTCCCTTCCAACTCTAACCATTCTATGATGCTATGATATAAGGGATGCCAGTAAGACTTCTTCTCAAGTGTGTTTTGGGGACTGAGTCCGACAGAGAAGAAATGTCGGCCTGCAGTGGAATTCCCCAGAAGCAGACTCAAAGCAGGGGAGGGATACTGAGTCATCTGGGAGTTGGCTTCAGAAACCCCTTCCTGCCAGGAATGGTGCAGAGCAGTTGTCCTGCTTGCTGGGACCATCCATGCTGCTCAAAGAACAGCAGCCAAAGAAAACCCTGCTGGGGAGCCTGCTCCCAAAAAGATACTTCCCAACAAATTCCGAGCATCAAATATGGATGTGAACCATCAGACAAAGCAGGGTAGAGAAGAAAACAGAAATGGGTTAATTAGGTGCAGAAAATACTAGAGTTGAGCACATACTGGAGAACATCTGAGTATATTACTGCGGGGTTGGTTTTTTTATGATGAATGATTAAAATAATCTATTTTTTTTCCCATTCACTATGACTGCTCCATTATGTATCATTAGGGAATTGAGATTTATGCAGGCAAGTATTTGCCAAGCAACAAAAAGGGGGTGTAGGGGCTATTTAGCATATGGCAGAAGAAAAAGTTAACAACAATATTCTACTGCTCGTTTACACAGCGGGCTTTGCCCACAACGGGCTAATTAACCTTAAAAAGATGCAAGATGAAAGGGGGTAAAAAATCCATCTCAGTTGGCAGCGCACTGTGCATGCTGCAGTACTAAAGAGCTGCATTTATCTCAAAGAAGCGCTATTTGGTGGAAATTAGAAAATCTGAAAATCGAATTATTATGGACCGGTTTGCCTGTAATAATACCTTTTGTATTATTAACGGGACAATTTACAGACTCTGAGGCTCCACTGGCACAAGCAAGTTGAACAGCACCAGGGGACATTTCCCCACAAACTGAAAATAAACCACTTGGGAAGTGAAACAACAAGAAAGGCCACTAGCACTGGTTTAGGCCAGTCCAACCAGTATCGTGCTGGCCACAGCTGAAAGGCTGTCATGGGTCGACGGCCAGTCCCCAGTCTCACGCTGCCTGGGAACTTCCTGGGTTTGAGAGCGAAAGGATAGAACAGTATCTTTCCAAGCAAATTTCATTTAGTAGAACAAACAAAGTAAAGCCAAAGCCTGAGTTTTCTGAAGCCCATTTTACCTGAAGGTCAACCTCACCATAGCTATTTACTGAAGCTATATGGAGAAACCAGATCTATAATTTTAATGAAGAACGACCAGCCATTTTTGGACCTGGACACTGAATGCCATTAAGAAGGAAATACAGCAACTTTATACTTCCTTTATATGCACTCTCTGTGCCAACAACTGCTTGACAAAAGCAAGAGGGCACCGAGCCAGGAACTCCATTGTGGAAGGAAAGCCATTTTGATCCAAGGAAGAGAACAACAAGATGCTTTGACCACCACTTAGGGAAACAACGGCGTGATCGCCATCCATCAAAGCAGAGCTGGGTAGCAGAGTGGACATATCTACGGTCTTAGTACGTCTAACAACACTGGTGATGAAGCTCCTACCTTGCTTGGCAAAGTGAGCTGCTTCCTAAATCAAAGTGGAGAGATCAACAGCAAGTGGAATTACCGGGCAGAACACAATGAGGGGTCTTAGCCAGCTCCCCAGGTCTGCTGTGCAGCTTTGATACGAACGTGCAAAGTTAGAAGATGGATAGGAGAGCTTCAGTCTGCAAGGCTGCACTCACAATGAACTCTGCAAAACTGGAGCTCGGAGCAGGAGAATAAATTAGATTCACTCTTTGGGGACTAAACAAATCATTCTGCAGAAAACCTGATTCTCCAGCTTCAGTGGAACTTATTGTCAGAGGAGGCGCTTTCCAAGGTGACCAAAAACCAGAGTGAAACCGGAGTCAAACCGGTCAGTAGCACAGTTGCGTGTTCAGAATTGACATTACAAACCACCCACAACAAAAACCTTCTCACCTCAGCAGGCAGTTACTCAGAACTACAATAGAGGGTCTCGGGCAGTGTTTTATTTTACGCATTTATTCTGAACTGAACGAAAGGCCTGGTCTAAGGGATGGACCAAACGCACGATGAACCAACCACGTGGGAATTACTCTTTTGTGCTTCATCAGACACTACTTTAAATATTTGAATCCAAAAAAAAAAAGGCATAAAGAATGCTAAACTAAGTTTTGCCTACCAGAATTATCATTCAAAGAAAGAAAGAAAAACACAAGGCATAACAATGCTATTGTTCTATTGCTTTTGTCACAGAAGCCTCATATGGACTAAAAACAGTTCTGTCAACTAGATTTCAACTGAAATTCTACATAACGTCCAGGCTGCAGCAACAATGGAGACTTTTACTGGGAACAGCTCACAGAGTGCCTTTGAGCTGCTCTCACCAGCCTCACAAGCCCGATACCAGTGATGGGCTGCACTTCAGAAGGGGATGGTGACTAAGCATGACGATCAAACGAATAAAGGGCGAAAATCATCCCCTGATAGACTTACTGTTTGAACTTTGTGGAAACCCAGGTAAGGAGGATGGACCATTCATTCCAGGCAGAAGAACAGGAGGAAGGCCAGGGAGTCCCGGGTAAGCTGCTGGCAAGCTGATCCCATGAAGAGAACTGCTGTCCATCATGCCCGGCTGCTGCACTGTTAATCCCAGCACATCGGTGGCCTTCTTTATGCGATCCAACTCTTGCTGTGCCATCAGCTGTCTAACCGTCGTAGGAGCTAGATAGTCTTTCTCCCGATCTAGCTGACTTCCCACAGTTTCTCTCACTTTTGTAATATGTTGTTTGGAGAAGATATGATCTCTTATGGACAAACGGGCAGAATACTTCACGCCGCACAGAGAACATTCTGGCTTTGTGCCGTCAGGTCCAGTCTGATTAATCATGAATGGCTTCCCTATGTTAATTTTGAATTTCTTTTCTTTAGCCCGGGCATTCTGAAACCAGACCTGGACCACACGTTTGGGCAGGCCGATCTCATTCCCTAGCATCTCGCATTCCTGCATCGTTGGAGTCCGGTAGTCACTAAAGCAAGCCTTGAGAACTTTAAGCTGAAGGTTACTCATTTGGGTTCGGAAACGTTTGTGGCCTGGCCGATCGCTGTTTTTGGATTTAAAGGGATTGCTAGCTCCAAAGGGGTTGGGTGAACTTGGATCAGCTATGCTTGAAGTTTCACTGCGGTCGGCGTTATCATCAGGGTCGTCGGTAATGTAGTAACTTTGCTCATGATCCCCATCTTTTTCACTGAAATGGATTGAGGGGCTGGTTAGGGAAAAGATGAATTTATCGTCGGCGTTCTCATTTGTAGGTGTAGTTGCAGCTTTTGGCAGCGTGTCGTTGGCGAGCGTTTTGGGTTCTTTGGGAGGCGACGCGGGCTTCGCGTCCCCTGAACTGCCAGTCGTGCTTTCCATTTCATTGTTCCCCTCGTCCCCTGTTGTGGCATCACTAATTGCTGTATTAATGGATGAAGTCTCGTCAAAGTCAGTCTTGTTCTGATCGTACCCAGAGTCAGCAGGAGGGGCATTCAAATTTTCTATGTCCTCACTAGACTCTGCTTTAAAAGAAGAAGGGCTTAAGAGGTTCTTCGGAGACATTTCTGCAGTTTTGCTAACAGGGGTCGATACGGTGGAGGCTAATTCATTTTCACTTGATAATTCAGTTTTTGCTAACGACAGTGATGGGTAATCAAAAAATATGTACTTTTGTGGACTTTCGCCTCCATCTTCAGTTGCTATCAAAGGACTTGGAGGCAAACTGTAACCGGCCTGCTTCCCTTCATTCCAATGTCGAGAGCGAATGTGACTCTCTAAAGCTGATTTTGCTTTGAACAACGCTCGACAAAAAGGACACCTTTTATGGGATTGGGCTGGACCAACTGCACGGAATTGTCCCTTCCTTTCTCGGGCCCTTGTGTTCTGAAACCAGACTTGTACGACTCTCTTTTTCAGTCCCACTTCACGTGCAATGTGATCTAGCATCTTTCTGGTGGGGTTGGAGTCCAGTAGGTACTTCTCATAGAGTATTTCCAGCTGCTCTGGAGTAATCGTAGTTCTTAAACGTTTATCACGGTGTTGATCTTCTCCACTGTTTCCTCCCTCTTTCTCACTACAGTTATTGTCTTCTTTATCATCTAGCTTTCGTTTCAGGGAACCAGAAACTGTCGCAGGGTGTGCCGTGTGTGATGAGCCAGTTTGTGGTGGCATCTGAGTAAGAGAGCTATTAAGCAACTGTCCAGTCATCAAAGGATTATTGGGGTCAAATATCATATAGGGCATATCCATTGGTCTTTCTAAAAACTGGGAGTGAAGAAATTGGTTTTGGGCTGCTAGGAAATGCATGTGCTGGTGCTCTTGCCAAAGTTCTAGAGTTGGAAAGGCAACTGTACACTGATCGCATTGGTACTGTAATAACTGAGGAGGTAGACTGTTCTGTAGAGAAGTCATTGAAATTGGTAAAGGACTGGAAGGAACTGGCGTGGTTTGTGATGCAGACGGAGGTCTCCCTACCATCTGTGATTGTTTTTGTTGCTGTGGTTGAGAAGCCGAGGGCTGAGCATCAGAAGAGGTTACCGGAGTAGACTGCACTGGTTTGGCGCTTTGGGATGTTGTATCGTTTTGCTTAGAGATGGTTTCATTTTGTTTTGGTTTTTCTGTGGACTCTGGTTTAGGAGAAGCCTTCTCAGGTTCTGGTTTGGGTGATGGAATCAAAGGAGTACTTGAACCAGAGCCAGAGCTTGCTGCTGTGACCGCCAGGCTTTTCGATGAGTCATTTTGGCCAGAAACTGTGCAGTTCTTATACACTGTTTGATCAGAGGCATCCATAGAATCCTCCGTTTGGCTCTCATCTTGAGCATCGTCATCTTCGTCTTTGTAACACTGCTTTTTCTGGTGGGTAATCAAATCAAAGATCCTGGGAAAGACCACACTGCACTTTTTGCACTGATACTGCATGTTACTTGTTCGAATGTAGCGCTCGTTCGTCAGTTCCCTTTTCTCGTTGTCTTTAGTTTCCGCTTGGTTTTCATAACTTTTTCGAGCTTTTTGCCGTGCATTTTGGAACCACACGACTATAACTCGGGTAGGTAGGTTAAGTACAGTTGAAAGCTGCTCGATTTCGTCGTCCTTCGGATACGCGTTTGTGTCAAAGAAGTCTTGGAGGACGCGAAGCTGGTAGTCAGTGAACCGAGTCCTCGATGACCTCTTGCTGAAAGATGCGTCAGACTTGTAAGGTTCTACAGCAGAAGGCTGAGGATCTATTCTGATATCTTCCAATACTGTTATGGGAGGGTTGCTGAAGTTATATGGAGAATCTTTATTTCTCTGCCGTTCTTTAAAGAGCGTGTTACGAAACCAGTGCTTGATAACCTTCTGAGACAGACCGGATTTCTCAGCCATTTCTTGGATCTGCTCTTCACTTGGGGAATTGTTAATGTCAAAATAAGCCCTCAAGATCTTTAACTGGTCATCTGTGATTCTCGTACGTGGACGCTTGAACTGAGAGTGCCGCAGGAAATTGGGATCTAAGCCCAGCTGCTGCTGGCAAAGCTGGGTGAGATCTGCAGATAAAGTATCCATTGGTGGCAACTGGAGGGCAAGCTGAGGAGGTAACGCAGGATGCTGCACTGGCTGCATCATAATTGGAGGGAAAAGCGGGAGATCAAGGGAAACGGGAAGCTGGACCTGAGGTGGGGCTGATGGTGGTGGTGGAGGAGGAGGGGGCGGTGGCGGTGGAGGAGGCGGCGGTGGTGGTGTGGGTGGTGGAGCTTGCAAAGGAGTGGGAGTTGGGTTTGNTGGTGGTGTTTCTGGAGAAGATGGAGAAATCGGATAAAGCTTGTCATATGCCTCCCTGTACTGTCGGGCAAATTTTTCTAAAGCTCCATATGGAAAAAACTGTCCATGCACATGTTCTTGATGACTCTTCAGAATAAGAATGTTGGAAAAGAGCTTACTGCAGGTTCCACATTCCAGTTTGTCTGTGTTTTCACCTTCACCGGTCTTGCTCTTTTTCTGCACTTTTTGTCTGTTCTCATTATATTGGATAACTAACTCAAACCCAAAGTTCTCCAGCAAAGCCTTGGCTGCATTCCCCCTTGCTCCAGAAGCTATTCTGGGTGGTGGAATGGCTGGTTCGGAGGATTTTGGCTTCTTTATATCTTTGTTTTCTTTCAGTCCTTCATTCTCATTAGTAAACTCTTGCTTTGGCTTCTCTTGTTTCTCAGAAACTTCTTCCGACTCCTTATACGATGGCATGTCCTTTATCAGCTGGCAGTCCGGACTTACCAAGGTGTTTTGCTCTGCCTTCATCAGCTTGCTACTTTGCTGCTGCTGTTTTTGGGACTGGAGTTGGGGTTGGGTGGATTGATACTGTTGTGCTTGTTGCTGCAGTATCTGGAGCTGGGTTTGGCCAACGTGGTGCTGGGTTTGTATCTGCTGCTTCAGGTCTTCTAGCAGTGATCCCGTCATGCCGGCCATCCCGGGCATGCCAAAGGTGGCAGAACCTGGCAAGCCCAGATCTGGACTTAAGCTAAATTCTGTCCCAGGTATATAGAATGGGAAAAGGAACTGAGGCTGTTGAAATTGCAGCAATGCTTCTGGCGTCATCGGGAAGTGAGGCAAAAAAGCTGGGTTTAGGAACTGGGGCTGAAAGAAGGCAGCTTGCTGCTGCAGTTCATGCTGTAGTTGCATTTGAAGTTGTGCTGGTGACTGGGGTGGGTGATGCGTAGGCTGAGCAGAAATTAATTCAGAAGCTTGCTTTTTGTTTAGTTCTTTGGCATCTAAATGTGTTTCTTTGCTGTTCACTGCTGGTAAGCTCATAGATTCTAGCATTCCTTGGCTGGGGCTACTAACATTCCCTGCTACACTATTTCCACTACTTATGTTACCACTTGGTTCTAATTTTGCAGCCCTTGCCTTCGTCTGGTGAAGCACGGATCTCATGTGGATTTCCAAGGTCGAACTTTGGCTATAGGCAACATTACATATGCTGCACTTGTAGGGTTTGTTGTCAGTGCTGCTGTTGGTTTCTTGAGGGACAGGACTCGATGCTTCCTGCAAAACCTTTTTGAGTTTGTGTAGATGGGACACTGAGTTATAGTGGACCAAGAGAATGTTCTTTTGGGTGAAAGACTCTTTACACACTGTACACTTATACGGGCGAGAGGGATCTAGAAATTTTTCCATGGTAAAATTTGGCCCTTTTCTGAAAGGTAAGGTCCGCTTTGGTTCTGAGCCCATATCATCTGGAATAGAGCTACTATCGCTTCCGACAGGGCTTGCTTTACCTTCCTGCTCCATCTCATAATCTCTTTCTATTTCCTGCTCTAGAGAGTGGTCATCTTGTGCCATACTTTCGCTTTCTGCCCAGAGTTCCCCATTGACAGGTAAAGACGCACACAGCTGCTGAAGTTCAGCTTCGTTGAGTTCAGGGTGTCCTGCTTCCAAGTGTTTTTTTAAAGCCTGGAATGTACGGAAGCTACGTTGGCAAAGGCTACACATGGTAGCTGCCCGGATAGCGTGGTACTGGGAATGTATCTGAAGCTTCTGCATAGTCTTAAACGCCAAGCTACAATGGTTACAGCGGTACTTATAGACGTGGCGGTCAGAAACAGAGAGCTGTTGCTTCTTCTGCTGTTCGCTCAGCTGATCCGTCACCGAGTCAGGGGTCTTCGTATCTTTGCTGCTGCTCTTATTCCAGTCCATCGTCTCAGTAGATTCCTTCGGTGGCTTCTGTTCCTCGGTCTTAATTTCCACTCCAGTCTTTGATTCATCGATCCCAGGGGTAGCTTTCTCATCCACAGGACTTTCACCTAGTTAAAGAAAGTTAAGTGTCTTTTACACAAGCGAAAGAGAGTAGCACATAGTATTAATGTGGGGCTTTTTCATCAGAAATCAAGAGCAGCACCTGGGGCGGCACGTGTTGGCCTGGCAAAGTACAGCAACCCAACTAAGCAACATCTCATAGTGCTCAGTGACATGCTCTAGCGATGGTTTGTATCAGAGTTAGGTTGATGGTTGGACCGGGTGATCTTAAAGGTCCCTTCCAACCTGGACAATTCTATGATTCTACCCTTGCCCCAGAGAATAAAGCAGGCAGGACCACCATGAGGACAACTAATAAAATCCAAACACGGTGATGAAAATGGCAGCAGCAGTCAGGAAGGAGGGATTAGATATGGGGTCAGCAGGTAGGACAGGTGACTAGAAAGGAGGAGGAAAGTCTTCTGAGGAGAGAGGGAGGAGCACACAGTGAGAGGCAGCAAAGCAGCTTCCCTGCAGAGACTGTAGCACGTGTCCAGGATGAGAAACCTGCTGTGGGAAAGCGGGGCAGGACCATTTGTCTAACATTCCCCATCGATAAGGGTGAAAGTGCCACTCTCTTTTAAGTCTGTGTCTTGTTTGCTGGTTAAACAAGGATGCTCTTACCTTCAAAGTGGCGGGGCCACTGCCACAGGGGGCACACACGTGGCACACACGTGCATCCTGGTAGCCCTGCATGGGTGCCATCAGCCAGAATCAGGCCCTGGCCATTTTCGTCTTTCTACCTCCGTGGCTTTTACGTAAGCCAAAGCAGGACTCACCTCACTGACACAGAAACAAGTGGTTCCTAAATTTCTAACTTGCCCATACCGAGCTTTTACGTGTCTGGTCTTTTTCTCACGTACCTGGATATTTCCCAGATCCCTCAGCTGTAACGGTCGCAGGTGTGTCACGTTCGGACTTCTCTGAAGTCGCTGCTGGCAATAGCATACTATTGGGCATCATGACATCTGGCACAGGAACCTTTGAAAACCAAAACTGCAATATTATTACAAGAAAAGTTTCACTTTTTAATACTATACAAGAGTATGAAATTATAATTCAAAAGATCCACCGTATCTGGATCAAAGACCGCCAGGATTAAACCAAGATCTTGGCTTAGTTCTTTGGTGGTGGTTTCTGACAGACTGCAGGTCCATACCATGGGGTGTCCCTTGGTGCAGAATCAGCTCCAAAATAAATCCACAAGAAGGTGATGCTATAGAAGCACTTGCTCTCAATATTTCATTGGTCTGAATGGCACCACAAGGAAGATTTTGCTGGCTATGTCAGGTGGGTTGGGTTCATCAGTTGACTTCTCCGTGGACATCTTCCGAAGACGTAGATCATGTTGAAATACGGTCACCAGTCAGTTCCTGACTAAGGGCTAACTTTGCTTTACCTGTATTGGTTTTTAAACAGATGCTGGACCTTCCAGGTTCTTTAAAAGAAAATTCTAAGTTTATTTCCATAGAGAAATAGCAACTTTTTTCCATTAAAGTAAAATTTTTTCTCTTTCTTGTCTTCGATCCCTTATGTATCTTCTTCAGAGAGCCTTACCTGTTGTGTTTTGCTTTCAAATTATAGACAGAAATTTTTGACAGATGTACGGTTATGGGTGGCTGATAGCACTCAGTTTAATTAGGTTGACATGAATATTTGCTCAACGGTTCATGTTTTCCTTTGGCTTAGCTCCTCAAGAGGTACCCATAGCTGAAACCAAGGGTTTTCTAGGGAGTCAAAGACTCAGCAGGACTGAGTTCAGACTCCTCCCCTGCCAGATTCTGTCTAAATGACTCTGGGAAAATCAGTTCAGACGGCAGCTCCTCATCTCTAAGATAAGGACAGGATTCTCTTTCTTCACACAGAGCCAACACGAGCACCCAGAGCAGAGACTTCCGAGGGGCCAGTCTCCATGACCATGGAAGATACATCTCTAACTGGGTATGAGTGGAAATGCCCTTTGTTCCTCTTTGACAGTTTAACAAATTATGTTAAACCTTTACTAGGATACACAGGAATGCTGTATTTATAATATAATTGTATTGCAATATTTTGTTATTTATATTTATATTATTATTTATTGTATTATTAACCATTGGTTATTATTTGTAATATATTTATACTACAATATTTTATTATAATATGTACCCACATAATATTTATGTAGGTATGTATTTATACCAATTGACTATTGGAAAAAATATTCTAGACATATTTTTAAAAGCCCTAGGCTTAGTAAATTTGTAATTTAAACATGGCATTAACAGCATTCTGTCAGAGGACCAAAGACTTTTATTTTGTTTGGGAAGGAAGAACTTATTTAAAAAAAAAATATATATATACAGGCAACTGTAAATGTCCCAGAGAAGAAAAAATTGCTATAAATGAAGAAGGAAGGGAAGGGAAGGGAAGGGAAGG
>VZTM01003948.1:293144-324858 GCA_013400555.1 Jacana jacana | reverse complement strand
GAAGGGAAGGGAAGGGAAGGGAAGGGAAGGGAAGGGAAGGGAAGGGAAGGGAAGGGAAAAGGGAATTGTGGGTCCCTAGTTCTGTATTTGCTCATCAGCAAAAGGCAGAAGGAAACTTAGACCTTCAGTGAAGAGCTCTTTCAGCTCTTTCTTACATTTTTGCCACTTTACTTGGGAAGAAGGTGGCTGACCTCACTGTATAACTGAAGGAGGAGTCTATGAATACAGAAATAAATCCTTACAGGGGTTGGTCCTTGGGATTTCCAGGTGCATTTTTTTCTAAAAAGGCAAGACAAGCAGAATCAGAGTGTCTGTCAGAACAGCTCTGAGTAAAAAGACCTGGGAGTCCTGGTGGACATCAGGATGGCCAGGAGCCAGCAACAGGCCCTGGTGGCCAAGAAGGCCAATGGCATCCTGAGGTCCATCAAGAAGAGTGTGAACAGCAGGTTGAAGGAGGTCATCCTCCTCCTTTGCCCTGCCCTGGGGAGGCCTCTTCTGGAGCACTGTGACCAATTCTGGGCTCCCCAGTTCCAGAAGGACAGGGAACTGCTGGAGAAGGGACAGCAGAAGACCACAAAGATGATGAGGGGCCTGGAGCATCTCTCTGATAAGGAAAGACTGAGGGACTTGGGTCTTTTTAGTCTGGAGAAGAGAAGGCTGAGGGGGGATAGGATCAACACCTAGAAATACTTCAAGGGTGGGTGTCAGGAGGATGAGGCCAGGCTTTTTTCAGTGGTGCCCAGGGACAGGACAAGAGGGAATGGGCACAAACTGGAACATAAGAAGTTCTACCTAAACATGAGGAGGAATTTGTTCACTTGGAGGGTGGCAGAGCCCTGGCAGAGGCTGCCCAGAGAGCTGTTGGAGTCTCCTTCTCTGGGGACATTTAAACCCTGCCTGGACATGTTTCTGTGGGACCTGCTCTGGGTGGACCCTGTTTTGGCAGGGGTTTGGAGAAGATGATCTCCAGAGGTCCCTTCCCCATAGCATTCTGTGATTCTGTGATTACAGCAAACACATGGTCCAGTGCCCCAGGTACGCTTGTGTCGTGCGTGCCACAGGTCCTGGGGGCGCTTACCGTCATGAGCAGCTTCTCCACGCAGTCCGGGGACACGCTGTGCAAATGGGTCAGATGGAGCTGGAGATGCATCTTGTTGCTGAGGACGTCCTGGCAGAGGGGGCAGCAGATGACTGGCTGCATGGAGTGCTGCGACAGGACGTGCATCTGGATGCGGTTCGGGTCCCTGCTGTTGTAGTTGCAATAAGGACATTGGTAGAACTGGAAAAAAAAACAAACCAGAGAAGAGGATGGAATGAAGAGGCAGGGTGTTAGTCAGCGCTCTGTTCAGAACTTGCTGATGTTGCTGTTTGACAGCCTACCGTCTCTGCTGCAAGCTGGAGTTATTTGGAAGAGTTCTAGAACACAATGAAAGGGTTTGCGTTTTCTTTTACCTGCTCGTGACAAAATTTACTGTCCTCTGGAGGCTTTGCTTTTTTAGCTGCGCCATCCTCTTCTTTTGCCAGAAGCAGCTGCTGTGCCCCTACCACAGTGTTCACTTTTGGTTCCTTCTCTGGTGTGACTATTCCTGTTCCGAAAACATAATTTTTAAGAACATATTTTAAACTTTAAAATAACCTGGTTTACAATGAAGCTGTGATTCCAAAGGTCTGTATTGGTTTTTGAGGGTAATTCTCTTTTTTATTGTTTGTTTTGTTTTGTTTTGTTTTGTTTTGTTTTGTTTTTCTTTCCAAAGTTCTGAGAAAAAAATATAGTTGAATAAAATAACTCTGGTAAACACAAAGGTGAAAATGCACTTTTATGCTTGACGGAGACTCTATAAATACATTTAAAAATGGACTCCTCTCTCCTGTTTGGATAACCTTAGGTTGCCTTTAAAGATTAATCAATAATGTTCCTCCTTTAGCAGCTCGGTATGAATTTGTGTATTACATTAAAACAAATCAGCTTTTCCTTAAAAAATCCTGTTTTCCAAAGTAATTAATTTGCTGCTGCTTAATTACCCTCTCTCTTTTCTAAACTGTCTGAGCAATATGATTATTGTGCTGTTTTGATAACTCCTGCCTGGCTACAATTCCGGGGCTAAATATAGTGTGGCTTTAAAAGAAATACTTTGGAGAATAGGATTTCAGAGCCAACTTCATATTAATTATATACAAGGATCAGTCATTTGGGATTGCCTTAGATGTTTACACTGTGAATTTTTACAGACCGGCGTTTGTGATCAAACCCAGAATATAATTGTCTCCTATAGATAGACCTACTATTAGGTATTAAATACTGTATTTAATATTATGCCTGAACTAGCCGTGTAATGCGGCCCAGCCTCGCACACATCAAAGAAAAGAGTGCAATTCTAATTTCCCAGTCCATCAGAAAATTCTTTCCAGCGTCAATTTGCCAGATAATCTCTTCTGCTAGGCTGGATATTGCGGGAGCATTGGGTAGGCATGTCACATACATCTCACGACAAACACAAAACCTCATTTACCAACCATTCCAATCTCATCATAGTGCGGCATCATCTGACCTTTTTTCTGCTGTTTATTATGAGTATTTCTAATTTTAACTTTCAATTTTCACCATCTTCCAGTCAATTTGCAACTAAATTATTTCCAGGGTGAGGACACTATCACTGGACACTGGGTGCAAATACATCTTGAAATGCAATGAAGCTAAACCATTGATTGCTATCAGACCCAACGTAAATATATGGTCCAGGGGTAATCTGATTGTATGCTGTGCATGAAGATTTATCTTGATTTTTTTCAATCCACATAAGGTTCATATAAATGAACAAATTGCACCTCATTGCACAATAAGCTAGGATTAATTTAAAAATAAGGTCGTGGATGTTTTGGCAACAAAGTAAACATGAGCAAAGAATATACTTGTATTTTTCTGCAGAGGAAACCACGAACTTTTCATTGTTATATGTTTAAGATAGACTTTGTGCAATATTTTATATTAAAAGAGCAACAGTAAAGAGGAGTAAAATCAGAGAACAGTTTTCAAGGTAAACACCAAATCCTCATGGTACAACAGTAAACAATTGAAAACTGAATCATACATTTGCAGGGACATTTGCTGAAGGGGTTTTTTAATTAAAAAAAAAAAAAAAGTAAACATAATTTATAACTTATACATTAATGGCAATTTCCCCACATGTTTTTTCATTCCTAAGTTGCCAATCATTTCTTCTTTGGTGTAACTCGGGCCAGCGATTTCAGCATGGTCTTGCTCAAATTGAACTTTACTCCTACAGTATTTCCCTACTTTTAATGACCAATTTGTCACCCTGGGTTTCATATCTGAAACGCCGCTTCCTGGAGCCCCAGTGAATTTTTATGACCTGGGGAACTGGTGCTGGGGGCTGCACGGAGATCTGAGCCCGTGACCTGAAGAGCTATTGATGCTTAATCCCAGAATCTCAGGGATTGGAAGGGACCTTGAAAGCTCCTCCAGTCCAACCCCCTGCTGGAGCAGGAACACCCAGAGCAGGTCACACAGGAACGCCTCCAGGCGGGGTTGGAATGTCTCCAGAGAAGGAGACTCCACCACCTCCCTGGGCAGCCCCTGCCAGTGTTCCCTCACCCTCACCCTGAAGAAGTTTTTCCTCATATTGAAGTGGAACCTCCTCTGTTCCAGCTTGCACCCATTGCCCCTTGTCCTATCACTGGACGTCACTGAGAAGAGCCTGGCTCCATCCTCCTGACACCCTTGACATATTTATAAACATTAATGACGTAAAATCTACATGTTGCAGCAACTTTAAGGTGGCTTTATTGCTCAATTTGGTGTGTGATAATATCGTCCTCTCCGGCCCATCTGCATTTCCTTGGCAATGCACTGTTATTATTTTAATGCCTTTACCCCGAGAATTATGGGAAGTAAAAAAGTGCCATAACATATTAACAGAGAAAGGCTGCTTCTCAGGTTTTAGAAGGATAGGTCCAAATTACTAACCTCTCCTCATTTCCAACTGCCAACAACATTATTCTATGTTGGGGGTGTCCCTGCTGACTGCGGGGAGGTGGACTAGAGGACCCTAGAGGTCCCTTCCAGCATGGACCATTCTATGATTCTGTGATTCTATGATTCTATGATTCTATAATTCTATTATTGTATTATTCTATCTGACAGGGGACTACGGCTTCTTACCTTTATCACAAGTCACTTTTTAACTGTCCCCTTTCTAAAGACAAATGGGCCAGCATCTCAGCTCATGTAAACAGATGTTGTTTAGACAAGAAGCTGGATTTAAAAAAAAAAAACCAAATGTAACAACTCTGCCTTCCCTTCCCCTGCTCAGGCTGGATTGTTCTCCACAGGCTGTTACAGAAAGGAGGAGCCAAATTCTGTTCCAAAAGCCACTCGTGAAAAATGCAACGGAGGGTGTTTGTGCAACTGCTGGGGTTCAGCATTCAGCCTGGAGTGCCCGGGCACACGTGAGGTTCATGTCACACATCCTCTCCCACCATGGGATGGAATAACTTAATTACTTCAAAGGGCCTATAATAATCACGAAACACATAGTTTGTGCTTCTGTAAAAACAAGGCGGGGCGGGGGGAGGTTTGGGGTTAAATTTTCTTTTGCGGTGAATATAATAAAACCGTAGAGTTAGTTATAAAACACTTGTGCTGGGGTCAATAAATGTCTAAGAAAGCACAGCTTTTTACTATGTTTACCCCATGTTTATACAAACTGTTGACATTTACAGAGGCTTTGGGTTTTGTTGTTGCTGTTGCTGGTGGTGGTTGTTGTTGCTGCTCTGGATTCATTCAACTTCACAGCCCTGTTACTTCTTAAAGCACCAAAATCACAGCTGGCCTGTAGGAACGTAACCGGGGCTGTGATTTATGGTGAGTTTTTCCAAAATAGAGTAAAAAAAAAAGGGATTGGATTGATCCTTTGCTCTGCTGCGGGGACACCCCTGGCCCCTGCCTGTGGGGACCATCCAGGCCAGTCTATAACACGACAAAGCCAAAGGAGACCAGCCCCATCCATGGATTAGAGCTCAGCGCCTCCTCACACCACACCAACTTTCTGCTCTCCCTGTTGAATTTCCTCTTGTGAGAAGCTTTACTCTGAGGGAGGTGGGCCACTGGAACAGGTCGCCCAGGGAGATGGTTGAGGCCCTTTCCCTGGAGATCTTTAAGGGGAGGCTGGAGGAGGCCCTGGGCAACCTGGCCTAGGTGGGGGTGTCCCTGCTGACTGTGGGGAGGTCGGACTAGATGACCCTAGAGGTGCCTTCTGGCCTGGACCATTCTATGATTCCTGTACGGAAGTTATAATCTTATAAGAAGGGTATAGGAAGAGGAGGGAGAGAAGAGACAATATTCCGGTGCCAAGCACGCTGTGTGGCACTGCTCACCACTGGATATCCTTCCAGTGTGTCCTCCTGACTGGGCAGGTGTCAAAAAAGGCTAAAACCAGTTTTAAATACATTTATACATCTAATTCACATTTTAAATACGCACTTTTTATTCTTGAGACGTGCTATTTGCTTTGCTTTTTCTTTCCTAATCATAAAATCATTTTGGTTGGAAGAGAACCTTGGGATCATGGAGTCCAACCATCAGCCCCACTCTAAGTTCTCCAGTACACCAGATCCCCCAACATCACATCTCAACCACTCTCAAACACATCCAGGGATCGCTCAACCCCCTCCCTGGGCAGCCCATTCCAGGGTCTGTGTGAAACACAACTGTAAGTCATTTTATGGTGTAAAGATAGGCAACATTGTTTTGGGTGAATAGTGACATTTCAACACATTTAGCTCAAAAGCTAAGTTTAATTATAAAAAAGTGCCGTGAAATAGACCGGTCAGTGATTGGCCATCGGTTACAGAATTATTTAACTTGTGTAAGACTGCTAATATAAAAATGACACAATTCACTGCAATTCAGATGCCTCCACCTTCGTAACATTTCTGAAACTCCAAAATAAATACAAAAAATGTTTGTGTGACTAAGAAGAAGGGGAAAGTTAATAAACCACGTATACTAGAGGGAAAAAGAAATCCTGGAAAAGCCATAATCTAAATATTTTCTTATTTATGAATCTATGCATTTGATAAAGATTGCATAATTTAAGACTTCTGACACATCAGATGATGTTATTCAGCCTCAAAATAATTCTAAAATTATAATTACTGGTGGAGTATTCTTTCTAATTAGAGTAGAATGAAAGGATAATTTTCATTGCAATAATGAAGGTTAATTTCCATCCTTCCTCATGTTTACTACCTTATTAAAAAGTGCTCCCCTTAGCCATGGCAGAGACATATTACATTTTCAATGCAAATGTATTAATCTGGATAAATTCCATATTAATTCTTGCACTGCATAGAGCTGTAATTTGGATTATAATTAATCTAAAGTGGCACTAGATTTAAATGACAATATAAATGAGGCATTAGTAGGCTTTCCTATTCTGAATGAATATTCAACAAACATAACTTGCATATTGCCACGTCTCATTTTGAAAGCTCCACTCCTGGAGATAAGGTAAGCAATACAGCACAACAGCTTACACAAACACGCTGCCACTAAGCACATGTTAATCCTTTCTCCTCTAATAGATTCCATGCTAAAGAGGGGTCACACCACTTTCCCGTCTGACTTGTTAGTATTGTGATTAATTTATTGGTTTTCCTGAGATTTCTTTGGCAAGACTTGCAGCACTCAATTCATGAGAAAGCCCAAATTAACATTCAATTATACACCAGCAGTTATGCAGTCATTAGAAATACTTGTCAGTGGAGTGAAAATTAAGATGATGGTCTGGACGCTACATATGCAGAATTAATTTAGATTAGGGGGAAAAAAAAAAAAAAAGAGGAAAAAGTTTCTGAAAGATTTAGGATTTTACAGAGCAAACCCTCCTCTGTGAAGCACAAAGGCCATCGTGTATTTCAGCCCCTTGTTTTCCTATGAATCTTCCTGCAAAGTTATTTGTGTAATTGCTGGCACGGGAATGCAGAACAATTACACTGCTTTTCTGTAGTGTACCCAGTAGGCATCTGGATATAGGTTTGTCCTAATTAAACTTGGCCCTTACGAGCAGCTAATCCTCATGGAATTTTGAGAATTCCCCTTCAGTATTTTTTCTAGATTCCATCTTCATCTTTTTTTTTTTTTTCCTTCTTTTTTTTTGGGAGGGGGGGGGTTGGTTTTGTTTTGTTTTGTTTTGTTTTCCTGGGCTTTAAAACAGTATTCTTTCTTGAGCAACTACAAATGGTCCTGGCCCAGGAAAAAAGAGCGGGCTGCTGAGCTCCCTGGATTGGTTCAGTTGTCCCCTGGGCAGAGCACGTGGTGGGGAAGGCAGGAGCCTGCTGTATCTCTCTTGGGAGTGGGCAGCCTCCAGGACAGCCACCAAAGACCTATGTCCACCTGGGAACTTGGCTTCACTACGCTGCAGGCACCTTTCTTTAAGTTGGAGAGACAGCCAATAGGAATATATACGTATGTATGTATGTATGTGTATGTTTTCAACCACGACACGGTATCTCGCTCGACACCATCCTTGTCATCATCAGCCTCCTTCTTTGTGTCTCGATCTCTAAAGGCACCCACCACGACCGAAGAGGAGCTGAGGCTCTGCACTGTGCTGGGTACTGACCTCAGCACAGACACAAGCGAACTCAAAGGAAGTTTTAATCTTTAAATCAGCCTTATAATTTGTTTTGGTGTAGAAAGGGCAGCCATGACATTTTTGGGGGTGGGGAAATAAATCCAAAAAGGTTTGATATGTAAAGAGCAAATTACAGTATGGGAGAGCCCGGGTGTCAAGAAACTCCTAGGGAAAATGATATTTTCCCTACAACTCTGTGTCTTTACGGGGAATACAACCTCCTTTGTACGCTGCTGTCAGTGGCGTACGAGGAAAAGATATATGACTACCTGAAACTAATAGGCTTCAACCTGTTTCAGCACTTCTTCTGCTCCAGTGAATCCCACATAATGTAACTCGGTATAGCGTGGGGCACCAGTAGCCGATGTAATATTCATTGTGACCATAGATTTCCATCTCATACATAAAAAAGCATGGGCGAAGTCACATATTTGCCAAATCAAACACAGAAAAAGCCTTGGGTATCTACACCAGATGCTGGCCCTGGGTTTGTTTGTGCACAAGTAAATGTCATGACAGAGGGGTTTTGTTTTCAAAGACAGTAGCTTTCATTACTGGGCTTTGTCTATTCCAGGAGATCAAAATTACCCAACCCATAATCCCTTTTCAATGATATTTCCTCTTGCTTAGGCTGAATCATCTGTAAACTTTTTCACTGGATTTTGTGTATTTTTTTCGAAATGCCTCAAATAAATGCCCAGGAAGAGGCCAGATTCTTGGGAGTGACTGATCAGAGAGCAAGAGCAAAAAATAAAAAATAATAATAACAAAAAAACCCCACAACCCACATTCTTTGGGTTAAAAGGGGGGCAANTTGCCTTCACTATTGTCTCTCTCACTCGAGTCTTTATCATCAGCAACAGCCACCGAGGTACTTTTAGCAGCCCCTTCTGTATCTTCACCTTGTTCTTCTGTGGATTAAGCACAGAAACGATCTCAGAAAAGAAACCCAGTGGCCTTTTAACAGCACTTAAAAAATATGTCCTGTATAAAGAGAGGGGGAAGGGGCCGGGGGGGTGGGAAAGGGAAATAACAGCACTTTAAAGAGGCTGAACATTAACTACTAATAATTTGCAATATTTCAAAATCTACCAAGAAACTCTGGCCGTATCTTCATCAGAGCATCCACTCTCCTCTGCTCTGACAGATTTAAAGCTTGTCATTTCATATTCTTTGGCTAGAAATGATTTGTGCTAAAATACCCGTGCACGTACACATACACACACACACACACACAGCCCGGGCCGGAACAAAAGCCAGCACATGAGAAAACCCATCTTGAAGCCAAGAAANAATATTCATTGTGACCATAGATTTCCATCTCATACATAAAAAAGCATGGGCGAAGTCACATATTTGCCAAATCAAACACAGAAAAAGCCTTGGGTATCTACACCAGATGCTGGCCCTGGGTTTGTTTGTGCACAAGTAAATGTCATGACAGAGGGGTTTTGTTTTCAAAGACAGTAGCTTTCATTACTGGGCTTTGTCTATTCCAGGAGATCAAAATTACCCAACCCATAATCCCTTTTCAATGATATTTCCTCTTGCTTAGGCTGAATCATCTGTAAACTTTTTCACTGGATTTTGTGTATTTTTTTCGAAATGCCTCAAATAAATGCCCAGGAAGAGGCCAGATTCTTGGGAGTGACTGATCAGAGAGCAAGAGCAAAAAATAAAAAATAATAATAACAAAAAAACCCCACAACCCACATTCTTTGGGTTAAAAGGGGGGCAAAACCTGATTGAAGGAAAAAAAAAAAAATATATATCAAGTGGTACCTAATCCTATGCTTATGAAAAATTAATATGCCATCAGAGGAATCGCAAGTACAGCTAAGATTAATGAAAGGCGCTTAAAAAATTACAAGCACACAAACTGATTTGATTAAAAAATAATCTCGCTGGTCGTCCTGTAATATTCTTCAACTTATCCGCATCTATCCTGTCAGATGGTTATGATTAAAAATAGGTCAATGGGAGGCTACTGATAGAAATCACATGCAAAATGCACATGCGATGAATAGTAGTGGGAATGTCCAGACAGTTTAANTCAGAGCATCCACTCTCCTCTGCTCTGACAGATTTAAAGCTTGTCATTTCATATTCTTTGGCTAGAAATGATTTGTGCTAAAATACCCGTGCACGTACACATACACACACACACACACACAGCCCGGGCCGGAACAAAAGCCAGCACATGTGAAAACCCATCTTGAAGCCAAGAAAATAAAAGACAAAAAGGGTGAAAAAAAGAAGGAAGAAAGAAAGAAAGAGGGAAGGAAAAAAAAAAACCATAAGCAGGAAGGGGGGGGAAATTCCAATATAAATCCTATTAGTGCGGCAGTATCCCGCTAATTGCGGTAAGTAAGTATTAGGTATTAGGTGCTGTATTAAATATAAACCTCTGGCTTTGCGGGAGAAGTCTCAGGTTTTGTCTCCAGGGGGAGCCGTTTGGGATCTGAAGGATGGAACTTTGGAGGCAGCGGTGCCCGCACCTCGCCCAAACCTCCGCCAACCTTCCCGGTGACTCCAGACCATTTAATTACGGGGTGAATCTTAGCTCCGCCGCTGCCGCCGGAGGATTAATCTGTTTATGCAGGTCGCTCCTGCGTGGCACTAATCCGTGAAAGGCCCACTGTTCCTTTTCATCCCGCCATCGTTTGTCTCTCACCGCGCCGAATGTCACTTTTTTAATGAATTTCTCCCGATCCCGGCAATGCCAGATAACCAGACTGGCAACTCCCGGCAGCGCGGCACGCTCGTGCCACTGCAGCCCGTGCACAGCTAATAACAACAATATAAATAATAAACATAAATCATATTTCCCGGTCCAGGTAGGAATTATATAAATTGGGAGGCGAAGGTAAAATGGGATTGGAAGCACCAGGCCGCTCAATTTCATAAAATCTTTAATGACCATATAAATTAACCCTGGAAAGGCAAAAGGTCACAGACGCACATTTGCATACCCTCTCCTATTCACTTTTGATAAGCAGCGCTTTTATGCAGGGAACATGATACAATTAACCCTTCAGGAGCCATACAAAACGCGGCTACCGACATTTTAAGTGTCAAGCATTAACTGAAAATTACACACTGCATAAAATTTTCATTGTAAATGCTATAGTGATTGAAAGGGGAAATAGTGGCCCTCTTCGCACCCCATGTTTTATTAATAACGCTCTGACAGCCGAATGAAATATCCTCTGTCATATGGAGCAGCTGAGCACAAAAAAATTGCTGCTTCGTGCCTTCCTCGCCGGCTGGGGCTGGGGCTGGGGCTGGGGCCACCCGGGCAAGTGCCCCCCGGACCCATGTGCCAAACCCACCCCCATCCTCTGCCGGAAACCCTTTTGGGGGACGGGACAGGGAAAGACACAGCTGCAGTTTTGGAAACCCAACCCAAACGGGGAAAAAATAAACAATCAAAAAAACAAACACACAAAAAAAAACCCCAAACAAAAACCCCTACACTCAAAAAGAACCCCAAACAAAACCCCCCCAAGGACGATAACAACAAAAAAACCAAACAACCCCCACCCCAAAACAAACAAACAAACAACCCCACCCCCAAACCCCAACAAGACACAAGGCTGAACCGCGGACCAATGCGTTTTGGGGTTGAGTTGGGACGGCGATGGGCGAGGGCCAAGCGCTTCGGGGAAAAACGAGGGGAGAAAGATGGACCCCGCTTGTAAAAATAACTGGCATGTAGTAAAAACCCAAATAAACCACAAAAACACCACCAAATATAAAAAAAAAAAATTCATCAAAAGGGAAACACACCCCCTGGCCATCCCCGTGCTGTTTCGGGGTTCCCCTGCCCCCTCCCGCCACGGAGGCTGATCCCACAGGGTGGGCAGCGGGGCTGTGTGGGATGTGGGATGCGGGGAGCCTGTCATCCCGGGGGGCTCAGNATGTGTTTTAAGTGTGAGAGAAATTCCCAGACATGTTCTCCTATACATCATCGCCGTGTCTGACCTCGGCCTGACCCTGGCAACAGTTTGAGAAATCCGAATGTGAACAAAGGCTCTGTGTCAGCAGCGGGGAGAGATTGCGGGATAGACTTTCCCCATCAACTNCTACCCCAGCCCCCTCCTCCTCCTGCCATTTTTCTCCGTCTCGTGGTGCTCCCTTTGATGTACCAAGGCAATTAGCTCTAATGTTCGAGTGCTGCAGACCTGGTTTATGGTTTGGAAGGTGAGAGCTGTTTATTACAGGTAGGCTCCTGGGGGCCATAAAGGCTTTGCAAATTTTTAATCATGCAAAAAACTAATCAAAATGTAACTTATACACACCATAAAAATTAATATCATTATTATGCACGGTATAAATTGCCTGCCTCGGCTTTCAGTGCCGCTCACTTCTAGAGAATGCATTTGGCATTCATTTCAGAAATATGAACGGCATTCGCTTCAGAAATAAATTCCAAAGACAGAAATGATAATGCAACTTCTCCCATTTGCCTTCAGACTGGGAGAAGGGCTGTCTGCGATTCACGCTGTCGTGACATTTATCAAGGGGGCTAGATGGAAATAACAACAGCTCTCACTCGAAAGCGGTTGGAAAATGACCAAAACTGGATCCTTGAGACCATTCGGTAGAGGAGGATGCGTGCTGTCAGGCACCGCACACCGACGCCAAGGTGGCACTTACAGCCCTTTTAGTACCATTTTTGTTCTCTGCTCCCTCTGCTAAATGACAAGGATCCTATTCAGATATAAAAATGGGATGGCCTCTGCTCAAAGACACAATTATGAATTATTATGTACTACAAAAAAACCCCACAAGTGCTGTGGCGGTGCCACAGACCCCAGAACAAGTCCTCCTGCTCTGCTTTACATTTACAAGAGTCCTGCCTGCCTACATTTACAAATGTCAGCTTTGAAAAGGAATAGAAGGCTGGATTCAAATGTACTTTAATGGCTTTAACAACGCTTACTATTGCAACACGATATTTTATTCACACCTGGTTTTATTTTGTCCAAATGCCGAAAACTTCTTTTGATGTTGGATCTCTCGAGTTTAGCCATTATCAGCCTTTTCCCTCACAACTGACTCAGAGTTAAGCCCAAAGCCCAGGGTAGCACTCTGCACCCAAACTGGGCAATGAGGGAGAAGGAGAGAGCTAAGCTCCAGAGGTAACGTCAATCAGCTGATGTTGTATATTACGTATTTTACATCATCTACTTTAATATGTTAATCCACATTCTCAGGCCCCAATTTTATACCCCTTTTATGAAGGAAGACCCCCATGACCTTCCCCAGCCTGATGAAGTCAAGATGTGTGATGATTCCTGTTGCAAAAGCCCGGCCTCAGCCAAAGCTGAACAGCAGATACCGGCAGCAGAACGAGATGAATATCCATACACCGATCAGAAAAGCCCAGTTTACTGAGATGTCAATAACAGAATGAATGCAGCAACCACAGCTAAGGGAAGGTATAGAGAAACAAGTAGCATCTGCTTGGAATAAAATACGGAATAGCTGAAATAAGACATGGTCAAGTTGAAACAACCTTCTCTCCTTTAATTGTGAATGTGCTGTGATAACCACAGGGGCACATCCATCCCCTTTCCCTGTGTTTTATGGGAGAAGTTTCCCCACTGATGTAGGGAACCAACTGATGTAGGCAACCAAATAAATGACACATTTATTTAAGAAATGTGTCATTTTCAAAGGTTGCTCTTGGTTGGGGCTTTTTTACGTCACTGATACATCGACTGGCAGCCAGTAGTTGCTGTTTTGGTCCTGGATTTTGTTGTTGTTGTTGCTTTTATTGTTGGTGTCCCTTCAACCCTCACCAAATTGCAAGTAATTTCCTAAATAAGGGTGATCTGCTAGTTGTGGGTGAGTAATTGTGGTTATGAGAGAGAAAGCAAGATTAAGAGAGTGTTTGTGGTTGAGGGCCGGATGGATGGGGAAAGGATAAATCAACCGACTAAAGTAGTAAGTGAGTAAATATGAAATGAGAGAGAGACTTAAAAAAATAATTGGGGTTTGTTATTCAAGATGATCAATAGTCAGCTGAATCAAAGTCACCTGGAATTCTGCAGTACAGGTGTATTCCAGGTTCAACTGCAGAGTGAACGTCTTACCGGGATCAACCGTTGGGATGAGAAAGTGACCGCTAGCAAAGAGTAAAGGAAGGGTGGACTGGAGGGATGGACAGACAGCAAATAGTGCAGGGAAAGGAGGAACAACTAACAAAAGAAAATTAAGAAAAACCCATAGAATATGCCAGAGAAGAATTAAAAAAAAAACAAACCACAAATCCTAAAGGCAGGACTTGGGGATTTACTTCTGGATTATCCTAGTTATACTACGTAGTTGACAAATTCTCGCTGACTTCTAGATTACCATTTATTCACCCAAAATATTCCAGGAAGTATTTGCTCTGTTTTCTGGTTGGTCTCGCAGAGGGCGAGTGAGGAACAGGCTGAGTGAGGATGCTTCCCTCATCCAGGATCTTGACTGCATCCTCCAGTGGTCATACGTCATCTCCAAATAGGACTTCTCATTTCTCATTTAGGGACTCAAGGGGAGTAACGGCACCAAGCCATTACTAACTGTTTCTAATCAGTGTGCTACATTCCAAACTAGAGCTGTCAGAAGCCTGTACTTCCCGCAAACAGGCCTATAATTAAGTGATGATCGTCGTATTGACCAGAAACCGCTACCCGGCAGCTAGGATCACACTCTACCGTTCTGTTCTGTGGGCCACCAGTTGCATTTTTATGGACTTGTTTTCCTCTGGTTGAAACATGTCAGAGGAGGCTCCTTCCCAAGGGGTGTCTCAAATCACACCCATCGTCATCCCCTTGACCCCACCCCAGAGCCCGAACGCCCTACTCCCGATGAGGGGCAGCTCTCATCCACCCTACTTCTTTCTGCTTCTCGGCTTTTCAAGGTAGAGAAGATTCATTATCATACCAGCTAACTGTCCCACATCTTCATTATTTCCTAAACTAGCTTTTTCTACTTTTTTATGGGTTTTTTTTTGATTGGTTGTTATTTTATTTTGAAACCACAGTCTACTTCCAGCTGCTGGAGAGGGAAAAGGAATGCTGTCCCCTGAAGTTTAGAGGGGTGGGGTGTCCTTTCCAGCCCTTTCCCTCATTGCTGGCTGGGATCTGACTGCTTTCTAGTCTCCCTCCCATAGTCTCGGAGTAAACCACTGTGTTTTACTCTGATAATGGTGTAAAAAACAGGGGGGGGCGGGGGGGAAGTCAGTAAGCTTATGCTGAGCTGTACTGATTTATCCAGAAAATGGGAAAATCCGTATTTTGTATTTTTGTTGTCTTATTGCTACATTAATATTTTATCGAATGTTTTGCAAGAGGCAGAAGAAGCGTATGCTGACAAAACCATTAGCAGAGAATGTCAGCTATTCAGAACGAAACTCGGCGATGTTTTCCAGATGTGATTGGAGATGTACAGTTAATCATTTATTATGCAAAAAGGGACACTTTTCGTACTTGGCCACCTCTACAAAAGCACTGAAGCATGAATCCAAATAGCGAAGAGCCTGACTTTTCCAACTGACGGGGACTTTTCTTTTTGGCTGCCATCATGGTTCATAGAAACGGCTGTTCCCTCCATCAGCGCAAGGCATGAGGAGCACCACCGTTGTCTGGCTTGACGATCAGTATATTTTCATCAAGGTTATTTGGAAAAGAAAATTAAACCTGGTTGTTAATTCATATTCAAGGTGCTGGATACGCCCTGCCTAATTTCAGGCACTGCTCTAGGACACCTCCCTACAGAGGGGGAGATAGGTACCTCCAGGGCACCACGTGGACTTCACCCAGGGGGAACTGTAGAATTCCTCCCTGGCCACACAGGGATCTGAGAGTGAAGTTTAGTGTTTGGAGTGGGGACTTTTCACCTCGGCCCTGCAGCTGGGGGGAAGCTCAGCCTAAGGGCCTGACCCACAGCTCAGGAAGGAAGTCAATGAGAGTCTCCTCATCACCTCCACCGGTTTCCTGTGGGGTAACAAAAACCCACCATACTGGATCTTCACAGTATCTTTCACCTAATTTTTTTATATGTCTCTTGTTCAGCCTTGTTTTCCTGTTTGGTGTTGCTGTTCCATTCATGTGTTCAATGCCTCTTCATGCACCAACGCTTCCACTTCCCCATTTTCTTGCGTTTTTTCCTGCCTCCTCCTTGAGCTGCGTTGCCAATACATCATGTAAGTGGCGAGATGGGCTCTCCCATCCACAGTTTCCAGAATAATCCTTCAGAGTATATTTACAAAGAAATCCACAATGTTCATTAACAACTCATTTAAAATGTCGTTTGAACGACATATTTTATCAGTGACTCAGTTTTTGGGTTTCTCTCTGAATCCACTGTAAAATCCTTCCCATTTACCTTCCAGACTTCCTTTCTGAATTATTCACCCCTTTTTGGCTCACTAGCAGTATGTCTTGGAAATTATCTGTAAAGAATTCTGTTAGTGCATATATTTATCCTTTGTCTTTTGAGAGTACTGGAGTAAAAGAATTTATTTTCTTTGCCATCTCCTGATCATTTTGGGTTGACTCTTTATTCTCTGGCGGTCCAGCAGAGCTCACGCCTCCTCTGCAGGCTTCCTATTTCTGAGATCCTGTAACCATTCCTGTTCAGCTTTTCTAGGAACCTTCACAAACATTTCTTCCTCTTAGCCCACCTCCGTGTTCGGTTTTATTAACATCCCCTTGGCTTTATCTCCCCTTTTTAAGGATCCTTTTTTCTGACCCGAATAAATTCCTGTATGACATCTTGTCATGTAGCAAACTACAGCCCTCCTCTTTAAATATTCCTCTTTCTTGATGCTAAGTGTCGCAGGCAGAAGTAGGTGATCTGTTTACAGTGAATAAAAATCTTCCCTGAACATAAGCACTTTCTGATTTTTTAACAAATAACCTTTACAGAATTTTTTTGGCTGGGGCACTCCTGTCTGTCTGTTTGCTTTCCACAAGCACCTGGGAAGCGTTCTGCAGCATGTATCACAGTCCATGGATTTATTACCAGCTTATTTGTTGCAAAAAAAACCCCCCAAAACCAAAAACAAAACAACAAGTTTTTTTTGCAATCCTAAAAGAGTTCAAAAGTTTATCAGATTTAACACATGCTGACATGAAGTGCTCTTGTTTTTCTTGGAAAGACAACGCAGGTGCTTTTAGCTTCCCCTCCAACCCAGGTCATAACAGTGGAGTGACGTGCAAGAATCTTCACCAAGGCTTCTACCACAAATTCCTCACGAAAATCTCCTATAAAAAGTGGGTTTTCTGGCTCCGCTGTGGCTGCACTATACAAAATACAGTGTACTCACACCTGGTAAAACTCTTGCTGCTGAGACAGCAGGAGAGGACGAAAGTCTGTTCATCAAAACTAGTAAAAGCAGGAGAAACCAGCAGTTCCTTCCCCTCTCCCACCCACTTCTGTTACTGCCTTCCCTTGCCCTCTCTAGTCCCAGTCTGGAAAAAATGGAGAACAGGAAGCAACAAACTCAAGCATTATGCAGTTCTGTGGAATGTTCCTGATCCACACGACAGCATTAGTGCATTTGTGATCCATGGCCATGACACAGAATCATAAGGTTGGAAGAGACCCTGGGATCATCAAGTCATGGCACATGACACACCTCTGTTCCCTTCATCCACAACAGCCTCCAGGTTCCTCTCCATGTCAGTGCTGTGCCTCAATACCTAACACCAGTCTCCTGCTGTGTTGTTTGAGGTCAGGGGTGACACCATCCCGTGGATTTCTCCGAGGCTTGAAACTCAAGCCCACTGGCACATTGGCTGGAGATGCTTGTGTGGCCCGTCCTGAAGATAAGCAACACCAGCTGGGTCTCAGCACCACAACGGGTGCCTCCTCAGTGCTGAAACACAGCAGACTGCACATACAGACCTTCAGAATTCAAAACCACCACCTCCATCCAGGGGTTCTCCCCGTGCCCTGTCAAGAATTTCAGGTCTCACAGCCTTGCTGTAAAGCTTCCTGTGTCGTGGCAACACAATGGTGTCGGGTGGATTAATTTGTACCCATTTTTCTTTTCACTAAACCTAGATGTTTCCCTCCACCTTTCATTTCCTTTCCTTCAGTCCAGTTTCTCAATTCCTCCTGCTCAGCAAAGACTGCGCTGCTTTTACCTTTGCGACGTGTTTGTCTAATTTGCACGTTCGTTCTCCCATACGTAGTTTAAAAAACCACCCTACACAGGCACTCATTTGCGTTGTTGGCAACATCATTCCCTCTCTGCAGAAGCAAAGGACAACTCCTGCTTGTAGACCCCCTGCTTGCTACCGCCTAACGAGCACAAATCTACAGTGCCAATTTAGTGAAGGCCCTGAGATGCCTTCTGAGGTGGCTCCGTTGACAGCACTGGAAGTATCGCTTTAGGAACGACACCTGAACCTTATAATTTGTTCTTAACGACTTTAGGCAAGTTACAGGGCCACCCCATTTGTAGGCTCTATGCAGACTTCCCGCCACACCTCTGCTTCTTCACTTGCTTATAACTTCAGGAAACTTTAACGGCGTGGGCTGAAATGGGCTGGGCTGGATATCATATGCATTTTATTTTATTTTATTTATTATTAAATTCCAGCCAAAATGTTTCAGCTACTTCTAAGAATAAAATTAGGGCAAATAGATTTTTTAAGTTTTTTGAAAACTTTACTGTTCCAGTGATGTTAAACTGGAACCCAGAATCTGGCAGACAGGATGGTGTCTGGCACGTGCCACATGGGGCTAAAGTGCCCAAATTCAGCCAAGCGATACAGCTTTGAAAGATGCTACTTTACCCGTGCTCAGAAAAGCTGCTTGTACTGAATAGCTGACGTTCTCCTGGGAATCCATAATGACTGGACACGCTCCCACTTCCCGCTGCGCTGAGAGCTCCCTAAAGTGCATCTTCAGGCACACCCCACCGAGCCCCCCACAAACCTCTCTGCTCGGTTCCCCTGTGCACTGAAACAATGCACTCACCATCCTCACGGAGGAACTGCCACTTCAAGAGGTCTTCTCTAACACAAATTCTTCCAACAATCCCCCCCTACAGCACCCTCACTGTGCTGAAACCAAACTTCCCCTCATTATTACTACTAATTATTCTTTTGCTGCTGTCATTGAGCAGTGCCCTGGGAAGCGATTGCTATGGGAAAGCAGGGGTGGCACGTTCTCCCCGTGCCAGTAGCTTGGCAGGAGGAAAAGATGTGTATGGGAGCGGGATTCTGGGGGGGTTAGAGAAAGAACTGGGGAGAACTAAGCAGAACGTGGCCTGGGGAAAAATAACATGAAAGACCAGGAGATCATGGAATCACAGAATGGTTTGGGTTGGAAGGGACCCCAAAGATCATCCAGTTCTAACCCCCCTGCCCTGGGCAGGGACACCTCCCACCAGACCAGGTTTCTCCAGGCCCCATCCAACCCCTCCAGGGATGGGGCAGCCACAGCTTCTCTGGGCAACCTGGGCCAGGGGTCTCACCACCCTTACAGCAAAGAAGTTATTTATTTTTTATTTATTATTATTTAGAGATTATCTAAATCTCCCCTCTTCCAATTTAAAGCTCTTATTACCCCTCGTCCTGTCACTCCACTTCTTGACAAATTGTCCCTCCCCAGCTGTCCTGTAGCCCCTTCAGGTATTGGAAGGCTGCTCTAAGATTTCCCCAGAGTCTTCTCTTCTACAGGCTGAACAAGACCAGCTCCCTTAGCTAGTATTCACAGCAGAGGTGCTCTATCCCTCTGATCATCTTCATGGACTTCCTCTGGACCCATTCCAACAGGTCCATGTCCTTTCCATGTTGAGGACTCCAGAGCTGGACACAGTGCTCCAGGTGGGGTCTCACAAGCGCAGAGCAGAGGGGCAGACCTGATGGCTGTGCTTCTTTTGATGCAGCCCAGGATGGGGTTGGCTTTCTGGGCTGCCTGTGTGCACTGCCAGCTCATGCTGAGCTTCTCATCCACCATCCCTCCCAAGTCCCAAGTTCTCCTCAGGGCTGCTCTCCACCCATTCTCCACCCAACCTGCATTTGTGCTTGGGATTGCCATGTCACAGGTGCAGGACCCTGCACTTGATTTGGTTGAACTTCATGCCATTTGCACTAGCCCACCTCTCCAGCCTGTCCAGATCCCTCTGGATGGCATCCCTTCCCTCCAGTGTGTCGACCCAGCCACCAAGCTTGGTGTCATCAGCAAACTTGCCAAGGGTGCACTCTATCCCACTGTCCATGTCTCAGATGGGGAAGGGAGGATAAATTGAGGCTGTAGTTAAGATTGAATGAAGAACAGGGACTAGAAATGAAAAACTGGGACTAGAATCGGGAGTGTATCAGATTCCAGCACCAAAGTGGGCTTCAGGAGACAGAGCTGGCTGGGACCGAAAGTGCAAACCACTGCAGTGGAATAAGCAAATGAGGCAAAGACACTGAGAGGGACTGAGAGGCTTGTGCAGGAACATCAAAGCTGGGAGCAGAGGGGATGGGTCAGGAAGGGAGCTGGGAGCTGACCAGAAACGTAGAAGGGATGTCTGAAGAATGACTAGCAGAATGTGGCAAGAAAAATAGAGATGGATGGGAAAAATCATGTACAGAAAGAGTGGGAGGATCGACCTGCAGCGAAAATGGTAGGTGAAGGCAGTGGTCACCAGAGACTGGCCATTAATGTGAGTAAAACATGGTGCCAACCACCAGCTCCGCATCAAATCCAGTATTTTTCAGCCTTATAGCTTTTATCCTGGCTTCACCAGCCTTTGTCCACAGTGAGGACAAAAACATTCTGCCACCCTCAGCGGGTTCATTCGCTCTCGTAAAAGGGGTTCGTGTAACAGACACAAACCCACGATGTTTCATATGACTCTCATTGCAGTGCTACATGGTCACTGCCTTTTGTCCAGTTTACATCTTTGAAAAATAGCTACAGGATTATGGATGAAAAAAGAAACCCAACATGTTTTCAGACCCATTAATAGTATCACAGAAGTGAAATACTCTGATGTCTTAAAACATACATCGAAACACTGCCTTTGTGACACAGCCTTTAATTTTCCCATCAAGGTCTAGCTTATGGCAAAGCCTCTCACCCTATTGGCTGCACGAAATTATTGATACTTATTTAGTGAAAAGCTATTCAACATTTCATTTTCTTCTCACTGTTTAACACATGGCCACATGTTTTATTTACTGCATCTGTTCAACCCCTTCTGAAAGCCAAATTATTCATTTCATTATTGACTTTTTATTGCTGCACCAACACTGATGAATTTATCTTCATTATGTCCTAAGAGATGAGTAGGCGATTCTGCAACTTCAGAAAGGGGAGGTAAGGAGAAACTGAGGTTAAAAATAAAAATAAAAATAAAAATGTCTCCTAACTTGGAGAACCCAGTTTGATGCAGACAGGACCCAATTTTTCCCAAGTACATGGCAATATATAGCACTTTATATGCTCAAAGCACTGCACTGATTGCTTTCATTTGCAGCTCTGTGTGTTCAGCACTTATTTAACACCATAGCACAGCCTCAAATCAAGCACTCAGAAAATGAAGGCCACGTAGTCAGTGAACTCTTATGAAAAGTCCGGGTAAGGTGACCTGCTCAGGATGAAAAAAAAAATAGAAATCTCTCCAGCAGAGACTGATGCAGAAGGAAGTTCTTAAACATACCCCATTATTTCCTTTCCTGGCATCCCCTCCCTCCTTCACTTCATGCTTCTGGATTTCCCAGCAAACACAGTGGGGCCGTTTCTGCCCTCCTTGTGCAATGCTCATCCACCCACTGTNAGGAGCCATTGAGGGAGCTGGGACTGTTTAGTGTGAGGAAGAGGAGGCTGAGGGGAGACCTCATCACTCTCTACAACTGCTTGAAAGGCCATTGCAGAGAGGTTGGTGCTGGTCTCTTCTCACGGGCAAGGAGAGGGAACGGCTTCAAGCTGCAGCAGGGTAGGGTTAGGCTGGACATGAGGAAAGAATTCTTCCCAGCAAAAGTGGACTGGGCTGCCCAGGGAGGTGGTGGAGTCCCCATCCCTGACTGTGTTTAAGAGTAGATTAGATGTGGTGTTGGGGGATCTGGTGTAAGGGAGAACTTTGTAAAGTAGGGCTGATGGTTGGACTTGATGATCCCAAGGGTCTCTGCCAACCAAAACGATTCTATGATTCTATTCTATTCTGTGATTCACATGCACACACTGGGTGCTGAGTTCAGGGGGTATGAGGTGTATATCAAGGTGTATATTAGGTGTAATTAAGCTCCTTACTAATCATTGATTATTTTCTGAGAGACAAAAGCAGAACTGCTCTACTATTTCAATATATTAACCTCCTTTCTTCTTTGTGCTCAGGCACATCGGGTCAACAAGCAGTATGTATTTACAGACGTTGCTCTCTGAATATCTTCTGCAACATATAAAATGCATAAGGGTGCAGGGTGAGGCAGGGCACAAGGATTTTCCTGCACGAATCAGGTTGCAGCTCTGCAGTTCCATGGGGTGTGAACAAAGCCTCATAGAGAAACACTACACTGCACTATTTCACTCCACTGCATTAGACCCGGCCTTAGCTAATTTGGGAACTGAACGTAAGGATTTAGGGACAGGACTTAGGAATTTAGGAACAGTAAGTGCAGTTCACAAGCATCATGGTGAGGGAAGAGTGTCTTCTGTTCATTCTATACACAGGCAGACACCTGTGCTGCTGTCGAGGACATTTCATAATTCCACTTGAGTTTGCAAAGAGTGCCTTCAGACACACACCAGTCAGCTCATCCATGTCGTAACTACAGAAGCTTCCCTCGTGATGGAAAGAGACAAGAGGAGATGAGGCACAACTACAGTTGGAGAGACGTCCTGTATTGGTGACAGCCATTGTTTTCTTTTTGTAACAAGGTGTTTTGATCCCCTAAGCAAACACCAGCCCCACAGTTATCACTAAGCTGAGGAATGGGAAAAATACTACTACTACTACTACTATTAATAATATTAATAACAATAATAAATGGCCTTTGTAAAGCATTGGCATGGGCTAGCTTTGCTTGTGTAAGAGCATTCACAGAAGTTCAAATCTTCAGAGGTCACAGTTGTGTCCAGTTTTGGGCCCCTCACCACAAGAATAGCATTGAGGTGCTGGACCTGGTCCAGAGAAGGGCAATGGAGCTGGTGAGGGTTCTGGAGCACACGTCTCCTGAGGAGTGGCTGAGGGAGCTGGGGGTGTTCAGGCTGGAGAAGAGGAGGCTGAGGGGAGACATTCTCGCTCTCTCCAACTCCCTGAAAGGAGGGTGTAGCCAGGGGAGGTCGGTCTCTTCTCCCAAGGAACAGGTGATGTAACAAGAGGAAACGGCCTCAAGTGGCACCAGAGGAGGTTCAGACTGGGTATTAGGAAGAATTTTTACGCAAAAAGGGTTATTGCACATTGGACTGGGCTGCCCAGGGCAGTTGTTGAGGCCTCATCCCTGGAGGGATTTAAAAGATGGGTTGACCTAGTGCTTAGAGACATGGTTTAGTGACGGGTTTTTATCAGAGTTAGGTTGATGGTTGGACTCCTTGATCTTAAAAGTCCCTTCCAACCCAGACCATTCTATGACTCTATGATTCTACACTACAGATAAATAGGCCTAAGTGAACACACAACATTTGATTTCCAGAAGTGCTCAGTGCTGTCTTAGCAGCCATGGACCGAAAGCCAAGTGATTCCAAGCCTCTACCTAGTCTCAGAGAAATCTGCAAAACCCCATACATCAGGCACACAGGACTTTTACCAATACAAAGTAGATGGTCAACACCTGGCCTTCAAGCAGGTTTTATAGTCCTCATAAACCATACATCCTCCATACACACTAACCTACCAATACATTGAGAAAGTTCCACTCCTTTCACATCATGTGTTCACAAAACCATGTGTGCTGGGCTTTGAGGTCTGGGGATTATAACAGCCACTCGTTTATAGCAGTATTTCACTTGAAAAGTGGAACATGATGTGAAGCAAGCAGCAAATAACTTCCAAAATCAGAAAAAAATAAAGTAAAAAAATCCCCAACCCTGTGAAGTTGCTTATTATAAAAGTAAGATTAATTTAGTCACCTTCTGGAAAACAAAACAAAACAAAACAAAAAACCAAAGCAACCAACCCCCCTCGACATCACGTTCTGCTGCTTATGGTATAGTTAATGCATGCATCTCCTAAGATTTCTATTTTTAGTCTCATACAGCATCTGAGTATACAATGTTAAGTTCTTTCTTGAAGTTCTTTTTAAGATATGGGTAAAAGAGCCTGATTTGTACAGTTTTTTTTTAATCTCCTGCGAATATTCTTTTTTTCTTTAATAAATTCTGTGAAAATGAAAGAAGTGTTTTTTAGGCACAGCCCTAGTTGGCTGCATTTATGTTGCTGATATATCCAGTCGGTCAGAAATGCTGACTGGGGACATTTTGTAGGGCCACACGTGAGAGAGGACAAGCTTTTCAGGTACCCGTATGGGGATGCACAATGAAGCAATTACTGCAGGCACCACACTTTTCTGTCCAAACGCCCCTTTTGTGAGATAGCACCCCAAAGAAGTTTGGGTAGAGATGCTCTTTCTTTCCTGTATCCATCTACAACATTTTTATTTGCTTGCCACTTAGGTATTTTATAGTCAAAAACCAAAGAAGTGCTCCGGTTCAGCTCACCAAAAAAGAACACCTCCAAGATTTGGTCCTACAATCACAGGTTGGGCAACTGGCAGGTATGAAATGTGTTGTGGAGAAAAAATAGGGCATTATTGACTTCATATGAACACTATTTCATAGAACTTCAAGGCCAAGTGCCAGGTCCTGCACTTGGGTCACACCAGCCCCATCCAGCTCTACCGGCTGGCAGCAGAGTGTCTGGAGCTGCCTGGCAGAAAAAGAGCTGGGGATGAGCCAAGAGAGTGCCCACGTGGCCAAGAAGGCCAACAACATCCTGGTCTGTATCAGGAACAGCGTGGTAGGTCTCAGGAGGTGATCACTCCCAGTTGGGTACTGGTGAGGCCTCACTTCAAGTGCTGTGTCCAGTTATGGGCCCCTCACCACAAGAATAGCATTGAGGTGCTGGGGCAGGTCCAGAGAAGGGCAATGGAGCTGGTGAGGGGTCTGGAGCACAAGTCTCCTGAGAAGTGGCTGAGGGAGCTGGGGGTGTTCAGCCTGGAGAAGGGGAGGCTGAGGGGAGACCTTCTCTCTCTCTCTCCAACTCCCTGAAAGGAGGGTGTAGCCAGGGGAGGGTGGTCTCTTCTCCCAAGGAACAGGCGATGGGACAAGACGAAATGGCTTCAGGTTGTGCCAGAGGAGGTTCAGATTGGATATTGGGAAGAATTTTTACATGGAAAAGGGTTATTGCACATTGAACTGGGCTGCCCAGGGCAGTGGTTGAGGCCCCATACCTGGAGAGATTTAAAAGATGAGTTGACTAATGCTTTAATGCTGTTTTTTTATCAAAGTTTGGTTGATGGTTGGACTCAATGGTCTTAAAGGTCCCTTCCAACCCAGGCAATTCTGCAATTCCATGATTCTATATTTAGGCAGAAAGATTTATCTATATCTATTTGTGTGCATACACACAACGGAAATTCCTGCAACAGGAACTGGGAACCCAAGGAATCAGGAGAACTATGGAACTTAGTACTAGCTCCTAACTTGGGCAGTTTGGTGCTATGACAAGGAGGATAAAAAGAACAGAGCTAATCACTGGCACTTCATCAGTCATGAGGTTAAGTTAAACTATTCTGCATCTCTGGGATAAGAAAATTCAGGTATCCGTGCAACAAAAATAAATTTTACCTTTATCTGACCATCATATTTTAAGTCCATTTATAAAACAGAATGAAAATACTATTCCAACAGCATTTCATAAGCTATGACAGGCCCACATGTGCTGCTTTTCCAAATGAAACAGAAACAGGACTGGTCTGAAGGCCCATTTGGGGGCCTGGAATATATTTCAGTTCCTTCTGAAAGATCTGCTACCAGGACTTTAAGAGAAATGAGCCCAACACGGAATCTGATTCAACTAGGTCTTCTTCCTTGCAAGCTGGTCATTGAAATGTCACTTGAGAGTACCATAAACCCGGCATAACTAAGTTTGAACTTGACCCCCAGTTTCTAAGAGAAAAACAAAAAAAAATCAAAGGTGAAAATAAAATGGCTCGATACTTCAAAGGCAGCATGCAGGTTCAGCAGCTTTCAATTAATTGCTTCCAGAAGCAGTTGCTCTAATGAAGGCTTAGTTCATATAGTCCTTCATGCAAAATAGGAAAGTTCTCACAGAAAACTGTTTTCAGTCCTACCTGTCACTCCTTCACCTGTGGCAAAGAATGGCCCTCTACTGAGACCTAAGCCCTGATGCTCAACCCGGAACCAACAAAGTGGTAGATCGGATATTAGGTAAATTTTTTACACTGAAAATGTTGTCAAGCATTCATAGAATCATAGAACCATTGAGTGGTTAGAGTTGGAAGGGACCTTTCACATCATCAACTTCCAACACACTTGCCACGGGCAGGGACACCTCCCACCAGAGCAGGTTGCTCCAAGCCTCATCCAGTCTGGCCTTGGGAGGGGCTGCCCAGGGCAGTGGTGGAGTCACCATCCCTGGAGGGATTTAAAAGCTGGGCAGACACAGTGCTTAGAGACATGGGTTAGTGACAGGTTTTGCCAGTGTTTGTTGATGGTTGATGATCTGAAAGATCCCTTCCAACCCAAGCAGTTCTATGATTCTATAACAGTCGAGGGGGGCACTCCTGGAAGTTCAGCTACACGTGCATTTTTGCTGGCCCTGTGGAGGACCCGTCACAGAAATGTAAGAAGAGTGGCCAGATTGGGGGACTTTCATTGAAAATCTTCCGTTGAGGGATCTGGTGTAGGGGAGAACTTGTAGAGTGGGGCTCATGGTTGGACTCAATGATCCCAAGGGTCTCTTCCAACCTAAATGATTCTATGATTCTATGAAAATCTCACTATGGACCCTGTACTGCTCACAATCTCAGCTTCCCGAGTTCGGCGAGAATGCAACCTTTCACTTGATAACAAAGTACAATAAAGTGATGTCATAGTCGCAGGGAAAACAGAAGAAGAAAAAAAATACCATCCAAACCCCACCACTTTTAAAGGTTTAAGCAAAAAGAAGGCCTAAGGCTCAACCCCAAACGTGTTATAACCATCTCTCAATTACCCAGGGCACTAGAGGGGTGGGGTTACTTAAATAAAACAAAACCATACGTAAGATGCACCAAGCAAACGCATGCAGTAGATTCACTTTTGAAGTTATTCGCTTGCTTTTCAGTTGTAAATTGCTACCTGTGGCACCCTGGAGCAGCATGGACCTGCCCTGAGGAGAGCGGGCCTGGCAGGGCAATGGGGCTGCAGCTGGTGGCCTGGGCAGCAGATGGGCCCAGCTCCAGCCCCAGCCCTGGTCACCTCTTCACAGATAATTCGGATTTGACCGCTTTATAAATCTGAGGAATTTTAACACAGCCTCATGACTGTTGAGTTATGGAGTTGAAAATATTACAAACTGCCAAATAAAAAAAAAAAAAAATACAAGCCAACCTCCAAAAACTTTCCCCCAATTAAATTCCCTTGGCTGTAACTTAGAATAACTGTAACCCTTGTAAAAACCTTTTTACTGAATGTCTCCACCTATGTTTTTCCCCTCTAGCTACCAGCATATGAAAAAAGTAGTTGAGAAATGAAGAACTTGTGAAATTTGATAATTGGGTTAATGACAATAATAAAAAGAAACCCTTGAAAAATCGAGGACAAAAAAGTCTTTTATTGGAAAGATGTTTTCTTCCTCAGATGAATTATAGATCAACTCTGTGGAAAACACTGTTTGATAATTATTCTAGGGCTCCTGTGATTAAGAAAACAGTACACAGCCTGTTCCAGTTTAGGCTGTCCCCACCCTTGGTTAAGCAGAAAGGCAGTTTGGGGAGTTTTGCAGAAGGTAAGGTGAAGGCAGTTGGCCTTCCAAGCAACAGCGAGGCAACACGCACGGCTTCTCCTGACGTAGGGCATCGGTTAGAGCCCTGCTGTGTCGCTTGGAGCGCGGTGAATCTTTTTTATCCTTCCTTCATCTAACCTCATTTGCCTAAACCCCTTATTTAATATTCCTCCTACTGTTTGTTTATTTCTCACTGAAGGAGTGCAATAGCAACAGAAACGGTAATAATAACGCGAGTAAAGGCTAGAACCGGTGGTGTATCTTCCTGGCAGCGTGAACGTTCTTCCACCTCTCTCGGTTCCAGTGTTTCAAGATTTTTCTTTGTTAGGGGAGAATTTAATAAGACAAATAATCAGTCATGAAGAATGAAGCAGAGCTCTGCTAGTGACTGCTGAGCCCAGATGATGCATTGTAGGCAGAAGAAGACAATACAGTAATTCTTTGTAATAGAGGACGCCGAAAGAACAAGGAGCGCACAACACAAGTTCTCAACTCCTGTAATGAACTCGGGGACTAAAGACCAGATCTCAGGTTTCGATAAGGTTGTTTTTCATTGCTGCTGCAGCAGCACACGGGTGCAGAAAAGAGGGTCTGAATGGCTGGGAGGGAAAAAAAAGCCTTAAAACAAAAAGGATGCCCGCTGGCAGAGAGCCAACGGAGCCGGTTCATTCAAAGTGGACATTAGCAATTCCTGTGTGTGCGTTAATATCTTCCAAACAGCCTTAAGCTGTCCTAAATTACACCAGTTCCAAAAATCTTGGGAATGTCTGAAATTTACCTCAGCTAACTCCCCCATTGTCAAATGCGGAACCGCCCCGGGACAGCAGTGCAATTCTGGGGACATTTGTTAGCACTCATGGGGAAAGAACATCAAAACCTTAAAAGTTCTTAAAGACCTGGAAAAGCTTAGTTTCCTATCTACAGTCTGAAAACGAGAAGGCACCTCGAACTTTCTTCCTGAATGGAGCTATTAAATCCGTTACAGAGGAAGCAAAGTGAAGTTTATAAGAATCTTGCTCTGCGAGAATTTCAATGGGTAAAAGCTGTGGAAATTTCACTTTATTGCCACCGTTCCGCCTACCACAAGGGAGCACTTGTAATATTGATTAAATTGGATATGGACAGCAAAAAAAATATGTAACATTTATCAAAGCCTACAAGTGCAAGAAAACAAACCAGAATTTCCATTTGTTATTGTAGGGTCTAGAAAAAATATGATGGGATGTACCTGAAATGCAACAGGAAAACGGCAGCGCCTGGTTTTGTGTCAGTTTTTGATGAAACTGCTGTACTCAACCCAGAGCTCTCTCCCCCTCTTGGAAGCCACAGATACAATTAGGAACTTGGCTGCTGTCTCCTGTCCTGGGCCAGACATCATTAACTCCATCATTCCACTCTTTATAGAATCATAGAATTGTCTGGGTTGGAAAGGACCTTGGGGATCATCTCGTCCAACTATCAGCCTAACTCTGAGAAGAAACAACAATCCATCACTAACCCATGTCACTAAGCACTATGTTGACCTGTCTTTTAAATACCTCCAGGGATAGGGCCTCAACCCCTGCCCTGGGCAGCCCAGTCCAAGGCTTAAGAATCCTTTCCATGTAAACATTTTCCCTGATCTCCAATCCAAACCTCCTCTGGTGCCACTTGAGGCCATTTCCTCTTGTCCGATGGCCTGTTCCTTGGGAGAAGAGACCGAAATCCCCCAACTACACCCTCCTTTCAGGGAGNCCTCCCCTGGCTACACCCTCCTTTCAGGGAGTTGGAGAGAGCGAGAATGTCTCCCCTCAGCCTCCTCTTCTCCAGGCTGAACACCCCCAGCTCCCTCAGCCACTTCTCAGGAGACTTGTGCTCCAGACCCCTCACCATCTCTGTTGCCCTTCTCTGGACCATCTCCAGCCCCTCAGTGTCTTTTTTTGTGGGAAGGGGCCCAAAACTGCACACAATACTTTTAATTTTAAGACCTTGTTCTCTGGTACCCAGCCCCCTGAACTGGAAGAAAGGGATGGGGAGAACAATGAAGCCGCTATAATCTAACAGTTAGTGACCTGCTACAACACTTAGACACACACAGGTCAATGGGGTTGGATGGGATCAATCCCAGGGTCCTGAGGGAGCTGATGGAAGTGCTCACTGAGACTCTTCTCATCATTTCTCAGAAGACCTGGCAAACTGGGGATGTCCCAGTTGGCTGGAAGTTAGTAAATGTGATGTCCATCCACAAGCATAGCCAGAATGAGGATCCAGGGAACTCCAGGCATGCCAGTCTGAACTTGATACCACAGAAAGTTATGGAGCAGATCACCTTGAGCGCCACCACACAGCACATACAGGACACCCAGTTGATCAGGCCCAGTCAGCACGGGTTTATGAAAGACAGGTCCTGCTTGACTAACCTCATCTCCTTTTATGACAAGGTGACCCACTTGGTGGATGGGGGGAAGACTGTGCATGTGGTCTATCTGGACTTTAGTAAGGCCTCTGACACTGTTTCACACAGTATTCTCCTGGAGAACCTTGGATGGGAGTGCTCTTCACAGGGTAAAAAACTAACTGCAGGCTGGGCCCAAAAAGTGGTGGTGAATGGAGCTAAATCCAGTTGGTGGCCGGTCACAAGTGGTGTCCCCCAGGGCTGGGTACGAGGGCCAGTTCTTTTTAACATCTTTATGAATGACCTGGACAAGGCGATTGAGTGCACTCCCAATCAGTTTGCAGAGGACACCAAGTTGGATGCGATGTTGATCTCTTGAGGGTAGGAAGGCTCTACAGAGGGATCTGAACAGGCTGGACGGATGGGCTGAGGCCAATGGTGTGAGGTTCAATAAGGCCAAGTGCCGGGTCCTGCACTTGGGTCACACCAACCCCATGGATGTTTCAGGGGGAAGAGCGGCTGGAGCTGGCCAGTGGAAAAGGACCCTGGGGGTGTTGGTAAACAGTGACTGAATATGAGTTTAGACTGGTTAGTAGGAGCAATTTCTTCACCAAAAGGGTTGTCAAGCATCAGAAAAGATTGCCCAGGGAAGTGGCTGAGTCACCATGCTTGGAGGTATTTAAAAGCTGCCTTTAAAAAATGTAGATGTGGTGCTGAGGGACATGGTTTAGTGGTGGACTTGGCTGGGTTAACAGTTGACTTGATGAGCTTAAAGGTCTTTTCCAACCTAAATGATTCTATGACTCTGTATTTATGGTTTATACCTCAATATTTAGACCTCGAGAAGTTGCATGTGTATGAGCTTCCAAACTGAAAATGCTTGGAGGCGATGCAGATGTCATTCCTCTCTAGCAAGTTGGCTGTGAACAGAGCCTTTGGCACCTGTGAGCAATCTGGCTTCTTCTGCCCTTTGGGTACCTTAGCTCTCTCCTTGCAGGATCTGGGGGGCAACATCAACGTTACAGGAAGATGCCAACTTACAAAGCACAAATCCGGGCACTAAATGCCTTGGTTGTTTACAGTTAAGTATTTCTGTAAATAAAGCTCTGACCAATCTTCTGGGGAAAGGATTTCCCGCTGTCCTTTTAGAGCAAAAGCTGAGTATTTATTTGCCCATTTTTAAGTAGATTTTCAATCACTTCCCATTAAATTTTCTACTAAAAAAATCACGACTAAATTAAGGATGCCCATAATTTTCACAACATCCATGAAATGATACACTGCTGTTTTGAAAGAACCATGTTAATTCAGTTTAACAGAAATTAAGCAAGAGACCCTTCTTTCTAAAACCCTTATTCAAAGATTCTTCTAATTCTAACTTGCCTTATAATTAATCAATGTGGTGATACTCTCTCTCGCTGTCTGCCGTATCAATATTTAAGAGACCTCATATTTTCCTAAAATACAGTATCTGCTCTTACTCCGCCAACGATCTTTAGGTAATTCTCTATATCACAATTGCTGTGCCACTTCTGCAAAAGCGCCTTCAGAAATCTGCCACGGTTGTAAAAGATTAGTGAAAGAATCTCCCCATCGGATTTGCTGTCTCTCATCAAGCCCTTGACACTGGCACTGCTTTCTCAAGAGTCTTCCTTTAGATTAGGAATTAGGAGGAGGACTTGTCTACCCAACGTTTCTCTAAGTCTTGCAAATCACAAAGGTAAAATAATAACTAAAAAA
>VZTM01003948.1:260505-278556 GCA_013400555.1 Jacana jacana | reverse complement strand
CAAAACCAGCCACCACCAACAAAAAAGGCAATTTTGTGTCTGCCTCTCCACCCTCCCCACCACCTCACCCCCCACCCACACCCCCCCCAAAAAATGTTTTAAAATAAGATCTGCTTTGCATTTAAAAAAGATAAAAGAATGTTTTTCTGAACTGACAATTGCTGGTTGGCCATCGATTCTGGGCTTTAATCTCCCGGCCTGCTCGGATTTCCCATTATGGCTGAGGGAGGCTTAGGGGGATGGAGAGGCCGAACTCCAGGCCTGCCACAAAGGTGGAGGGGGAGTTCTGGCAGTAAGAAACACAGCTGTTGCTCACAAACTCCAAATGTTAGAATAACTCCAGCTTTGGGTTGGGGTTTGGGTTCAGGGGTTTTGGGTTGGGTTTTTTGTTTGTTTGTTTGTTTTTTGTTGTTGTTTGGGGGGGATGTTGTCTTTTTTATTTTTTTGCCTTGCTGCTAATAAAAACTTAAAGTGTTTCGCGTGCTTTCTATAAACAGTGCACTTAAGTTTTATAATCTAGTACATCTTATTAAGCGTGAAGTCTGCTGATCCCTAAATTATTCATAACATGGTCCAGACTGATTAAGATTGGCTTGTTAAGGAGCACGAGAAGCAATTAAACTGACAAGGCAGTGCGGCCTTGATGTATACATTTATTATCACAAGAATACCCAAAGTGAATGCCCTTATTAAGCAATGAATTTCACCTCACTGGCCTTCTACCATTGCTGCCACAGGCAGAGAGAGCTAGGAACAACATGTCAAAAGCTAACTCTGAGGAAATGCCTATCTTCAAGTGAAACCGATTTTGTAATGAACCTTTCAGTTCACTCCTGAGGTAATAAATCCTGACTGGTGCATTAATTACTTGATAACATCCCATCAAAATGCAAATGCAGCACTTGACCCATAGGAATGGCTCACTAGCTGTTAACTCTTCAGGGTATACATAAATTGTCTGTTTTCTTTTATCAAACAGGGCATTTATTTCCATCTTGCTAGGGTGAATGTCACTCCTGCCACCCTCGGCCCCTCGGTGGCCTGACACCATCATTTGCAGAGGACTGTCACTATGTGCCGACATCCTAATTGTGCTACTTCTTTGCTTTGTACCTTTGAGGCAGAATTTCCAGCTTCTCCCCCCATTTCCCCCCCCCCTCCTCCTTCTCTCCCCTCTTCCTTTTCTGGAGGAATCTTGCATGTCAAGGACAAAGCTGTAATAGCGTTACAAAGAATGACCCCCACCTCTAAAGTACACTAATCTTTCTTTTCAATGGCAATACATTAAACAAGGAATTTAGTTCCTTGAAGTGATTAAATGAAAGCTGAACATATCTACGTGAATCGCTGCCCAACGTAGGTGCTTTTAGCCAGAACGCCCCCAAAGACGTGTTTGCATCTTTTTAAAGGTGTTGCCTCCGTCCCTTCGACGAGGGCTCGATTTTGACAGTCCACGAGCAAATAACATGTCAAAAAGTAAAACAAAGTGGGCTTCACAAGAGGAATTTAGCCACGCTGAAATACGATGCATCACATCCTTCGCGCTTGCCGAGAAAACGGGCTGCTTTAATTACAGAAACTATTTCCACAGCCCACGTTAACGAGGAGCCGCGTTTTCTGTTTCCCCACTCAAAATGCTAATCTGCCTCCGTGGGTCTGCCTCTCCCACCTGGGTCAACCCGCTCTACAGTGGTGGTTTTTTTATTTGTCTTGAAGGCTTGGTGAAAATCCTTAATTCAGGTTACTAGGCAACCCTGCAGGTGAGAAAATATAATGTTTGGCCTACTCCATTTTCGAATACGCACAGTGGCCTAATGTCTTCCAAATAGACTGTGCAAAGCATGCACTGATAATTCCCTGCTACATCTTCTGAAGGCGAGGTCAGGAGAAAATTAATTGATGCTGAAAATAATGACAGGGGGAGAAGAGCCACCGAGACTTGGTGTGACTGGCATGTGATGATGTTAGCAAGAATCCCAGCATGTGACTGGACAGTGTGATGAAAAATACACTTTATGTGAAGGAAAAACAAGTTACAAAACTTAATTAGTTTTTGACACTTCTTCATAACTTATTATCTTTTCATTTGGAACGTTGCCTTGGGACATCAATACACAAGAAGAAATGAAACACTTACTGTAAATCCGAAGGAAAAAAGATGACTTTATATTGCTCTTCTCCTTTTACATGTCTTTTTGAATAAACAAAATATCCACTGCTGCCTAAGGTGTACAAGCCCCCGAAGATGTTTCTGCTGAGAGCGTAGAATAGACTTGTTCGATGTAATAATCCTGTTACAACTGATTATGCAGTTTCACTTTTAAAAATAAAGGGGAGGAGGAGGACTGGAATCCAAAATGGTCACACACACACACAGGCACAAAAGCTATAGATGAGAAGCAGTTAAATTATAGCACCTACAGCAATAATGCTTCCCGTACAGCAAATGTATTTTTAATTTTTTCCACTAAGGCTTATACCTAGAAGTAATTCACACTGATTACTAAATAACCCATGTGAGTTGCTTTGTCTTTTGAATTTTAAAAAATACACTTGCCGTGAGCAATGAATTTCATAAACCACCAGCTCTCATGCTTGATGAATCATTCTTATTTTATGCAGTGCTGTGTGATAGAGAACTGAGATAAAATATTCCATCCACAAGCTATTCAGTACAATTTATCATCAGCGGCTCACTAGTCCAGTGATAATACCTGGCTTGCAGATTGTAATGATCAGATTCTGTTTTTATTTCAAACAGGAGCGATCCGAATACCAGAGTTTTTAATTTACATACATTAGCGAGGTTCAAATGTGGCAATAGCTACAAGCAAATTCACTTGCAAACGGAATGCTCGCCTTGCATAATGGGTTCCCTTTAGCTATTACTCACCAGTGAAGTACCCAGATAAAAATGAAAACAAAGAGGAAATAAGGAAAATCATGATACAAACACCATACTGCCGACTAGGATAATTACTGAACCACAGTGAAGGTCACGTTTATATCTGTTTTAGTAATGATTTCTTGCATTTTTCCCTTTGTATTGAAAGCACAAATGCCATCTCTTCTCCACATTAGTACGGCGCTGTATTCTCTACATTCTCTAGTTTTCCAAAGTTCCAGCATGCTGTCATTAATTTGAGTTGTTTTTTTTTTTGTGGTGTAAATTGGAAAAAATGAAATACTGACACAGCTGATAAACACATAAGCAACTTCAAAATCTCTGTAAATTACACCAGCTTGAGCATTTAGTAAAAAACAATGGGCTTATAATAAAATACCTCTTATAGCTATATCACTGTTATACTGACCACAGTATTGAGCTGCAATTCCCAGCAGCGTCATTACTAGACATTTTCTGCCACCTTTCTAAATCTGAAAAGCTTCCTACATTTAGTGAAGATTAGGTAATGCTACAAGCAATCAATAACAGCTATCAATTCCATACCTTGTTCAGAAGAACAAGTTGATTAAAAGTAAGTAAAAAGGATGGTTGAATATGCTTTAAAACTGTCTGACTCTTCTACCCACACCATCGTGACCAAAACAAAAAAAACCCCAAAAATATTAATCCTCAGGCCAAAGAAATAGCTCTTAGCAACAGTGAGGTTATGACTCAAACCAACAAAAGCCAGAATATTCTAAGCCGTTTGACACTCTCCTTATCATCCAGAAATATATATATATTTTTTTAAAAAAAAAAAAGGAAAGAAAAAGGCAGGCACAGAGGTGCAAGTGAAAAATATCACATCTGCCTCAACTTTGATTTCTTGGGCTTTGCTTAGTCTGTGTCAGAGCCTTCATGTTCTCTATAAGTAGTCCCTGCCTCTGAGTTGTCTTCCTTACTAGATTTTTTTTTGCCCTCAAACACCAGTTCTAAAAAATTTTTGTTGAAAGGTAGAGAACATCTTATATTATATATTTTATAATGCCTATTTGCCAGCCACATGAAAAAAGTGAGAAGGGAGCCATCCCAAGCCGAGTCACACATGGACAAAACACACATGGCGAGACTTCATAGAATCACAGAATCATTTTGGTTGGAAGAGACCCTTGGGATCATCAAGGCCAACCATCAGCCCCACTCTACAAAGTTCTCCCCTACACCAGATCCCCCAACACCACATCTCAGCGACTCTGAAACACAGTCAGGGATGGGGACTCCACCCACTCCCTGGGCAGCCCAGTCCAGGCTCTGACCACTCTTGCTGGGAAGAATTCCTGCCTCATGTCCAGCCTAACCCTACCCTGCTGCAGCTTGCAGCCATTCCCTCTCCTTCTATCGCTCATTGCCCGTGAGAAGAGACCAGCACCAACCTCTCTACAATGTCCATCACGTATTGGTGGCTGTGGCTATTCCTCTGCAGGCGTGCAGTCCTTAGTGCCTATGCACCAGCTGCAGCCATAGAAACCCAAACTGGTTTACACGAGTATGATCCCAGCTCTCTCAGTCCTTTCCCCATAGTACTCGCTAGTGACCTTCCAGTCTTCTGAAACCTGAATTTTGGCAAGTTGACCAGCTTAGAAGGAGTTCCATCCTTCCACATGGGGCACGAGAGAAAGGGAATCTCTGCAGAGGGATTCTCTGTGTGTCTCACACACCTTATTTCTCCACGTTCCCTGTTTCCTAACTCACAGCCCGGCAGTTATGTACCCCTCTGCTAGAGCAACTCCTTGGCCCTGTTACCGCGGGGAGAGGCAGCGAAGTGGCCAATAATCTGAAAATGGGTTTAATCATGATTAAATAAATGGCAGAAGGGAGGATGAGATGCCCTTCTTTGACGTCCCCCCATGAGTGCCCAGCCTGGCTGCCTGCCATGCACCCAGGATGGGCTCTGCTGTGGGTTGGGGGGGACCCCTGCACCCACCCGGGATGCCTTGGCCTTGGGTTGAGGTTCCTCTCCATCTGCCCTCCTCAAGCTTCTCCATGGTGGGAAAATGATGGGTAGCGACTCCCCGTTCCACGCGGCTTCCACAATGAAGTCACCAGACAACGGCCCTTTAAAATTTTGATCTCTCTTCTGAATAGAACCAGGGACCAGACGTTGTCCTTCAGCAAATGGAAGGCCAAAGGCCTCAGCTGAATTTGCTGCCAGCAAACGCCGGTCTTGGTTTTGGAGAACAAACTTGTGTGGCCGTACAGATCCACAGAAAGTCCAGAGTCCCTTCCTTCACACAGGCCTCTTCTGTGCCGCGGCTTTCTGGTGAAATGAATATTTCTGAATCTAGAATTATTTATGCTCAGGAAGGTAAAGTTCACCTCCCTGCTGCTCAGGGAGAAAAAAAAAAATCAATGTATGTGGGTAATCTAAAAGAGAATAAGGAAATTGCAATATATGATGTGTAGTCAAAGGACTACTCTGAAGCACTTTATTGGCCGTTATTTCAGCTCCTAGACTAAATGAAATAATGCTTGATCACCCTGTCATAGACTGAAGGGCCTGGCCCCAACAGTCTGATCTCAGGCCACAGCTCCCTGTGGAAACTCCTCTCCCCTCTTGCAATCCGTGCTCAGTTTATCCCCTGTTGTAGAATTTAAATGCATTCTATTGCTTTTAGGTGCTTTTTGAGCACAAGAAACGCTAGGGAACCTTCTGCAGCTTTGATAATACTGTAATTACCTGTGTGTGATCACTTCAGAAGAGATTTCCTTAGAGATGTAGTAACTTTATGGCATTTCTGAGACACCAATGCAGCTCAGAGTCGCCACATAGAAATAACCCTAACCAGAATAGAAATTACAAAGACTAAAATGTGTAGAAAAGCATAGAAGAATTAGAAGCAAATTAAATTTTATTTTATTTTATATTATTTTATTTTATTTTATTTTATTTTATTTTATTTTATTTTATTTTATTTTATTTTATTTTATTTTATCTATTTATTTTGTACTTTTTGTTTTGTTCTCGGGGAGGCGTAAGGCAGGCAGGAAGAGTTACTTCTTGCCCACAGAAGAAGGACAAAAACCAAGCCTTAAGCTTGGAGACAAATCGATTGCAGCCATAGAGCTTTCAAAAAGTACTAAGTATACATTATATCTGTACCTTGACGAACTGACCATCAGCAGAGCCTGAGCTTGCTGCGAGTTTCACAGCATCTTGCCAACTCCCTGAAATGTATTTACAGTGGAAGAAATTTCTGCTGCAGCAGCATAAAGTGGGCTTCTGTGCTGCAGCCTGTGACACGGGCTGATAATAAAGGAACGTGGCGTGAGACCGAGCCTACAGCAGTTTCAATTGCTTTATTTAATTTAAAAAAATAAAAATAAAAAATAAAGGAAAAGAAAGAGAGAGAGTTCTAGATTAAGAATTTGTTATATTCTGGCATGGAGTTTTCTCAGTGGAACGCTACCAAACAAATAGGAAAATTAAGGAGATTCTGTGGAACTGTATAACGCTGACATCAGATGCAGTAAGTCCAATTTCTAGTGAAATAGACCAAAAATGCTGTGCCAAAAGCGTTGTAAAACGTTTCTCGTGTGAGAGTGAATTTCTGTGGAGGGGGCTGGGGGATGGGATGGAGGAAGGAAGGAAGAAAGAGAAAAAAAAATAACTCCTTTGATTGTGGACTTGAGTTTGCTCTCCATGAAGAAGTGACAAAACCCAACAGCACCAGAGCAGAGCTTAGAAGAAGAAGAGCAATGTTTTAAATAATCAGACACCAAAAAGAACCACTCTATAGTATGTCATCACCCTCTTCCTTTTTCTGAGTATCTGACTCCTTCTCTCTCTGTCCTTTTTCTCCAGGGCAAACCAACAGCGCAGGACCCTAAAGCAGCTCTCGCAAGACCAAGGGGTCCCATAGTTAACTTCCCCGATTATCCTACGTTTAGGGGAGAAAAGGACCTGGCAAATAATCCCCGCTGCCATTGTGTGGCCATTACAGTGTCCTGCAAGCCTGGACAAGTTATTAGGTCAGACGCTAACTTCCTAAGTAGAAAAATGATGTGGTCGCCTTTGTCCTCCCTGCAGTAATGGCTGGAGTCAGTACTAATTAAGGCCCCGCGGCAGTGTGGTACGAGAGAGGTCAGAGACTTCTTTCTGACACCTAAACAGTGCTCAGCTCAAAGGAACTGCCCCTAATCTGAAATGATGTGATGTAGAGCTGGCCTTTCAGCTTCACTGTATATTTAAAGGAAAATGACAGTTAATGACAGGGGTGTCAAAAACGAGCAGATGGAGAGGCTACGGAAAACACAGCTCTATGGTAAAATTTACTTACAGTTTGTCACTGTGCTCGGAATTAGAGGTTACTGCACAAACGTGGAAGGTTTGGGAACCTTTCCATCATTCTGCTCAAGCAGAAAAAATATGTTGCTTTACGCACGTAACTCAAAGAAAGGCTGTTGACGAGGTAGGCTTATTTTTCCATCATTATGCGAGACTGGGTACATACATACCCCCACACACCCGCCACTGCCTTCAGTTTTCTGTTATCAAAATAAAATATGAAAATAATAAGAAGAACATTTAATCTCATTCAGTGGATTACTACTTTCCATTTTATCTTGTTGGGAGTAACCATTGCAGTAATTAATCTTCTAGTCATTTTCTATCTCCCCTTCAGGCATGGAACTTGGGAAACAAAAGCAATATTCAAAACAGAAACCAAGATTTATTGTCAGTTAGTCATAATAGACACCTGCACAGATTACTAATTACTACAGAACCATAAGGGCTGCTGGCACAACTCCTTTCCCATTCTCTCTTTTTATCCACCCCTGGTGACACACCTGCAAGCCTTTAATTGATGTTGTATTTATCTCAGAAGTCCTTGTTAGCATTGTACTGTAGCGTCACCACTCACGATGCTAGAGCTAAGATTTGGTTAGTGATTCACAGAATTGCAGAATGATATTGGTTTGGAAAGGACCTCTGGAGACCACCCCCTCCAACCCCCTGCCAGAGCAGGTCCCACAGGAACATGTCCAGGCGGGGTTTCAGTGTCTCCAGAGAAGAGACTCCACCACCTCTCTGGGCAGCCTCTGCCAGGGCTCTGCCATGCTCCAAGTGAAGAATTTCCTCCTCATGTTTAGATGGGACTTCTTATGTTCCATTTTGTGCCCATTCCCTCTTGGCCTCTCACTGGGCACCAATGACAAAAGCCTGGCCCCATCCTTCTGACACCCACCCATGAAGTATTTATAGACGTTGGTCAGATTCCCCCTCAGTATTCTCTTCTCCAGACACAAAAGAGTCCCTTAGCCTTTCCTCAGCAAAGAGGTCCCTTGATCATCTTCATAGCCTCCACTGTGCCCTCTCCAGCAGCTCCCTGTCCTTCCTGAACTGGGGAGCCCAGAACTAGTCCCAGTGCTCCAGATGGGGTCTCCACAGGGCAGAGCAGAGGAGGAGGATGACCTCACTCAACCCACTGCCCACATTCTTCTTGATGCTCTGCAGGATGCCATTGGCCTTCATGGCCCACAAGGGCACATTGTTGGCTCGTAGGCATCCTGGTGTCCACCAGGACTCCCAGGTCTTTTTCCTCAGAGCTGCTCTCCATCAGGTCTAAGGAAACAGGTTTCCACTGCAGAGGTTTCCCCCGCTCCTTCCTTCCCTTCTCTTCCCTCCTTCCTCTCCAACCCCATTTCTCCCAGGCCTTTTAAGAGAATTTGATCCAGGCTAGAAGCTGAGCTGTGAGGTCTCACTTTGGGTTCAAACTAGAAAAAGAATTGGTTCCGAATGATTTAAAGCTAGGTGCAGAAAGCAAAAACAAACAACGATGAAAAAATCCCCCACAAGTTTTTCAGACTCACATAGTTGAACAATTTCTGGGATGCCTCGTAAAAAAATAAAAATTTTGCAAACCAAGTATTTAGCCCACCATCGGGAATTGTAACATCTGGTATTGCCTGCAAAAGTCAAAAGGGATGAGATCCATAACCACTAAAAAAAGAGGTTTTCAAGTGAGTACTGTAATGACATCCTATAAAATATACAAGTAAACATTCAGAACACGATGTGAAGAAATTATTATCACACAAAGAACAGATAATCTAATTTCTGCCCCCAAATGATGTATATTATTTAATATTTTTCTTTACAACTGTAAGCAGCTCTTATCCATATGTTCCAGAAGAGTTTTTTGAATTATTTGCATACAAATGTTCAATATTATTAGCTTCTCTAAACTGATTTTAATAATTAATACATGCGATGACATTGTAGAGCTTTCATTACAGAGAAAGTGACATCTTTCTCTCTGTGCGTAGAGCCAGGAAGCAGACTCATTTCAGCCCATGACTCTAAGACATGAGCAGGGGAAGGCAAGACAACAGGGGAAAATGAAGGGAATTCCCTTTGCCTCAGTCCTGAGCCATGTGGTATCTGACAAGTGTTTAAGAAACATTTTTTTCGGTGTGGTTTCTCCCTGCAAAGCCCAGGCCTGGGCTCAAGCAAAGGCTGCTCCACATCATACAGGAGGTTGTTTTACATTTCTTGCTGAACCTCTCTAGAAGTGTTTCTTTTCCCATTGGGACCTCCCTCCTCAAGGCCCACTAGAACTTGATTTCCCACTCAACAACCTGCTTTAACAACAAGAAAACTCCAACAAAACCCCAAGCAAGAAACCAAAAAACTTCCTTAAAACATCTCAAAAGAAGACAGATGGCTTTAATGTGACATGGGAGAACATTACCCAGGTTTTGGCTTTGGTTTTTATAACGTTTGGAAGAGACTCAAATCCTCTTCCATTGCCAGAACCATTTGCCCTATGGGAAGAGTCAGTGGCAAGGACACAGCCTCTACTGTGTCCTTTCTGTGACACTGACCCCTGGGCTCAAGATGTGTCACACTGCCCCCCAGCAATTCATTCACAGGTTCTTCAGAGCCTGATCTCACGGCTGCTGGTTGTGGACCCCACCAGGAATCACGAGTTTTCTTGTAAGGATGCAAACCCTGGTCTGCCAGCCATCATGGGGTGGGACGCTACCCCACGAGAGCTTCCTGATATTTATGTAGACTTTGGAAGATTTTCTAGGACCCTACGCTTCCCCTCAACCTCTCCCCACAACTCCTGCTCCAAGGCCGTAACGTGTTTTGCACATTTTGTGTATTATAGACCCGTATTGTTCCAGTTAGGCCTCAAGTTAGGCCCTGCAGCCTTTTCTTTTTGCAATCTGAGCCTGGATGTCCCCGACAAACAGCTGTTCTTCTTCAAAACCCATTGCTCAGAAATGAAGTATTAGATAAACGCAGCTCCAAACAACCAGTGCCCAAGACGGATCCAGATTAACTGCGTTTCTGCCATTGCACAATTGCCTAGATGTGTCTATTTTCCTCTGACATCCTCACTCCCAGCAGGTTTGGGAGCCCGAGTCACACTTTCCCTACTCCTACTGTCGCTGCTGAGACGCTCTCCATTATTAAACCCTGTAGGTATTCTTTGTTCTCCCGTGCTCACAGCTCCAGCCCGGTCTGCTGAAAACGAGATGTCTGGAAAACTGGCCAGGAGCTGGGATGCTGTGCCAGGGAAGCATGACTACATGCTTGACCTCTTCCTCTCTTCGGTCCCTCAGCATCTGCTACTGGCGGCTGTCGGGTTCCTGTTACAAAACCATCCACCAGTGCCAGCACCGTCCCGTAACCAGAAGAATTAGCTGGTCAAGAACAATCTGAGCCCTTTTTTCCTTCCCCCCGCCCGGCCCTTCTGCTTATGTTTAGTCCTATATGTTGACTGAAAATCAACACATCCCAACATTAAACCTCATCCCAGGAACCAGAAGAACGGACAGTTCTTGAGGGCACCTCAGAACCCCCTGAACTCCAGATTTACTTACAGAGTATGAGCTGGAATCTAAATTTGCATGGGCTGGGACATAAATTTGGGATGAACAGTTGTCCTCAGTCTCTAGTGGACGTGTCCATGTTCTCTGAACATGGTCAGCCATCTCTGCACTGTGTTCTGCTGCTGCTACAGACGTGACCCAAACCAGGTGGGATTCCTCACAGAGAAAGGCACTTCATGTGTCCCTTCTAAAACCTCATTTTGCTCCTCTTGCAAACAATGAGGGAAAATTGGGGGGATGGCTGGAAGTTGAGAGCTCCTAGGAGACCTACTAATTCTCTTCTAGAAATGGGGAGCCTTTAGAAATACATTATTCTCCTGCAGATTAAATGGAGTACTTCACCGACTGGCAGAGCAAAGCCTATGCACCAGTTAAAATCCATTTAAGCTGCATTTTGAGGGCTTAAGTGAGGCTTAACTGATGCCTAGGTTTTGTGCTAGCCTTCTGCAGAGAGGATGAATCTTATGTGAACTAATCAGTTTTGATGTTCTCTCTTCCATTTAAAAATCAGTGAATTATTAATCTTCATGTGTACAGTAACTTCTTGGAGCATATTTTATATGCAAATTCATATTAACATCATAGCAACATCTATAATACAGACTGAAATAAATGATGAGGTGCTGTGTAAAGGATCCTAGCCATTATGACCTATCAAGTCAAAAATTCAATGAAATTAAAAAAAAAATATTATGCCCTTTAAATACATATTTACATAATAGACTGTAATGGCTCAGAAAAAAATCTCTTACAGCATGTAAATAATGCATGTTTTTAGATTTGTCTAAATACATATGCACATGTATTTACATATTAACATGACAGGTTGCAAAGATACTAAATGAACTGGTTTGCATGGCCTGGTGCACTACAGGGGTGTTTCTGAACACCTAGAAGAGAGACATTTAAATCACAGATACACACCTTCTATTCGAGCAAAGACCCATTTCCTACTGCTCCTGAATAACTGAGCACTTGTGCTCAATTTCAAATCAATATTCTTCAGCTTTCCAGCAATCTCCTGGGTCACAGAGTCATAGAAACACAAGGTTGGAAAGGACCTACAAGATCATCTAGTCCAACCCTCTTCCTATCACCAATACTACCCACTGAGCTACCAACTCATGTCTCGTGGCACCTTGTCCAGATGCTTCTTGAACCCCACCAGGGATGGTGACGATTTGAGCCACAAAAGGTGGGAGATGGACGGTTCTTGAATGGACATGCTGAAAGTGTTGACCTTGCTGAAGCCGTGAGCTTGTGAGAAGACTTCTTCCACTGCCTGTCACCTTCAGCATCGCCTGTGCCTCACCGCAGTTCACACCTCTAATTCAGGCACCCAGAAACACCGAATGGGTGTGGAGACTACCCGAACGAGGAACCACACAGAAGCCTTCAGTGAAAAGAAAAAGAATTGTCTGCATATGAAAGCATCTGACACCACCCCTCCTTCCTGGTGGCAACTTGCTGGGATTGTTTAGTTTGAGGAAGAGGATGCTGAGGGGAGACCTCATTACTCTCTACAACTGCTTGAAAGGGCATTGGAGAGAGGTTGGTGCTGGTCTCTTCTCACAGGGAATTAGTGACAGAAGGAGAGGGAATGGCTTCAAGCTGCAGCAGGGTAGGGTTAGGCTGGCCATAAGGAAAGAATTCTTCCCAGCAAGAGTGGTCAGAGCCTGGAATGGGCTGCCCAGGGAGGGGGTGGAGTCCCCATCCCTGAGTGTTTCAGAGTAGATGAGATGTGGTGTTGGGGGATCCAACCTAAATGATTCTATGATTCCATGATTCTATGACTGAAGAGCTATTCCGAGCCTGTGTGGGAGGGAGGATCGACAGGCACATGGGAGAACCCACCGTGACTCCATCGAGCCGTTTACACAAGATCCTCTCCCAGGCGCTAACGAACACTTCCCATCGATGGTGAATAAGGGCCGGGGCACCACCACAGCCACGATCTGCTAGGAACCTCCTCGCGTTCTAGGAGGGTAAAAGAGCCATTCCTCCTACCCTTAGTGCACCAAAAGCCTTTGTATGTCCATAATTATTGCTAATTGCAACCGTCAGCGGTCACAAACCTGCCCCAGGAAAAAGTAAGGTAACAATTTAGCCTTCTATTACTACTCTTAGACAAGAAGAGTACCCATAGGAACCTTAAGCAGTATGGGGATTATAACATATATTCTAAAAATAGAATGTTTTGGGATTCTTTTTATTTTCCCTTTTTTTTCCTTTTCTTTCTTTCTTTTTTTTTTTTCCCTGCCAAAGGGAGTATTTCCATATAAAGCCCTGGGTGCGGAATTTTGCACTCAGTTTCTGTGCCTGAAATCATACCAGTCTCAATTTAGAGTTAGCAAAGATGTGCATAGGGATTTTAATTCTGAAAGGCAACACTGGAAGGTGCCAGGAAAGCAATAGCTTTAGTCTACAAATAATAGCATCCAACCACAGGGGAGAAGACGTACCCTCCCTCCCTAAATATATAGTAAAAAATAATGCTGAAATTGCAGGCGGTTGCTTATCTTTATGATCTGGACGGTGTGGTGGCTCATTTCCATTTGCACTCACACAAAGGCAGGTTGAGAGCGTAAAGGACAGCTTCTTGCAGTCGGGAAAGAGGAACAAAAGGAAGCGATATTATAAATTAATATGAGAAGGCGAAGATTTGTTGACTCAAGCTGCGTTAAGAAATGTGTAATTTTGGACTGGCTTTTTAGGAAACTGCGATCTCATCAAATTGTCTTTTATATAAAAAGCAATATTCAGGTTTTTGGTCTTGCCAACAAAGATGAGACATGCTATGGACATTAATTTTTTGCTTGCTTATCTTACATCGTGTCAACTTACATTCACGATGCCGTATTTCCATAATTTTTCACAATTTGAAGAAGGAATGGAGAAAGGGAAAGGGAAAATGAATATGAAAGAGACATTTAATTAAAGAGCTCATTTTGATTATTCACTTGCTAGAAATACCTGATGACAAATCTTCTGTATGATAAAACACATCTTTTGCCCAGGAAGTGGATCAAAACGATCATGTCAGCCCAAAGAATGCACTCAAGTACATAGAAATAGTTGGCTGGGTGTGTGAGGACTCCGAACTGAAATTCCAAACTCTGTGTGTGTTGGGATGCTTACGTAGGTTTGGCCACTGCTTGCCTTGGGTGGGTTGTGAGGGGTTTGTTTTGTTTTGTTTTCTTGGGCTTTTTTCCCCATTATTAGGATTAAAAAAGAAAGAAAAAGAAAAAGAAAGAAAAAGGGAAAAAAGGCCCTAGACTTTAAGTCAGTAAGTACAAGTCCTGTGTTCCTTCTGTAGGTTCTAACTGCCCCCCGAATAATTACGGAGCGGGGACTTGGCTGTCATTCATGTGTATCTGTTCCATTGTGTGAAGAGAAAAAGAAAATGGTTGCCCATACATTAGCACATCACCCATGGCTAGTGCAATGACAAGATAGATTAGGATGTATATTAAATCTCACACATGACTGCCTTTCTGTATCAAGGTAAAAAATACTTGCTCTTACATACATTAGGGACTAGTGTTGGACTGACATCTACATTAATATTGACAGCATATCAACATTTTTTACATTAACCGAGTCAATAACTAGTCTAAACCTGGTAAAACTTAGATAACAAAAATGAAGAAAATATCTAGCAAGCAGCATTAGATTCTTGTATCTATGGGAAGAAAATTAACCCCCCAATACCACACTGCCTTTCTGAATTATCAATCCCGCAGCAATACATCACCCAGTGTATACAGCTGTGACTTGGTAATCCAATCTCATTTGTCAAACAAGAATTCTAGTAGATAAGGAATGCTTCTAGGAAAAGAAAACCCCGCACAGACAATAACATAAATATTATATACATCGGAGGCTGATTATAGAAAGCTGGATTAGCATCGTTGTATTACTTCACCTCCCAAACATCGCTTCCCCAGACATGATGGAATTGTCAGGCAGTAATCCCACTTCCACAATAGCTGCTCCTGACAAAACCTGCACAAGCTCTGGACTATTTTCCTCTTTTGCAAGGGGAGTTAAAATGTTTGTTTGTATTCTCCCTGTTTAAGAAATGCCTTCAAATCCAAGCTGCTGTGTAGGCTAGCTTAGGAAAGGGATTTCATTATTTACCTTCGCTGTAAAACCTCCAGCAAACATGCAGTCGCTTCTCATTCCAAACCAACGTCTTGTTTTCATTAATAATTAAACGCTGCTTTCTGATGATATCTAGCTATTTCATACTCCGGTCTTGGAAATGCATTGTCTTCTAAATGAAGCTCAGAAATATACTATTAGTGTTTTGAAGGTGTTTTCCATGCTTTAGGAACGCGCACGTGAACGCTGGGAGGTAAAAAACTGCCCGTTCTCCTGGATTCACTGTGCTCCCGGGGTCAGGGAGAGGGGAGAAATGCCAGGACATCGGCCCACAGAAACTTTTGGCCCAGCACAATCCGCCACTGGCCCAGAGCCAGTAGGTAAATGGCTTGTCATTGCCACCTTAGCAATTCGGGCTGCTGCAGCTGGAAGCATCCCGCAGCACTAGGACTGGGCAGAAACAAAAGCATGAGGCGGCCCAGCAAAGTTGGTGGATTTTTCTAAACACGCCTCAGAGCAGCGTTTCAAGGGTCACTCCTCTCCAAAGTCAAGGGAAGCTTTTGTTTAACCACCCTTCCCAACGAAAGGCTGCCTTTTCCCTCTGTTTTTAGCCCGCTGGGGAGGATGATGAGGGCTGGAGTGATATTCTCGGCAGTATTTATCTCCGAACGATCCCATCTTTCATTTATGCAAGTCCTTGAGCACGGCGATGAAACGGGCCGTGGAAAACCGAAGCTCATGGACATGAGCTCTTCCATCAGGCAATGCCGGGGGTAAACAATGGGCAGGAAGAAGAGGCCTCTCTCGACTCTCCCGCTAATGCTCTTCTGGGCCCTTCTAGCTGAACGTATAAAAGAGAGAGATGCGGAGAAATGCCTGGCACGGAATTGGAGCTAGCACTCTAGTGCTTGAGATGTTGACAGCATTCAAGCTGATTAATTAATATCAGAAAAGCCCACTGAAAAAGGTTAAAAGAGCACTTTAACATGCAGTGATATTATCATGATCATTAGGATGGCATGTTTCTGTCTTTGCTAATGTATCCCCTTTTATCAGCTCAATAAACTGATGCAGGAGTGCAATTTTTCAATTACATTTTCATAAACAGGGGGCAGAATTTTACAAATTAAAGTTTGGAGCTGATGGCACGGTTATGAGGCTCCTACTTCTTACATTTTTGTTTGCTCCGAAGCTTTTGATACCAAATCCCAATAATGCCAATCTCCTTAGTTCAGAACAGCTTCATACTCCTGGGCTGTGGCAATAATGATCCCTGATCTGATTGTTTCAACCTGAAGAGAGACGGGTGGCTGCAGGTAGTCAGCTTAATTTATTAAATAATAGGGATATTACTCTGTTTGTCGAATCTCATAGACATTTCAACAAAGGCTTAACCTCCCTGACGATCAGCCTTGTGAGCTGAAGCAGGCTGTTGCGGGGCAGAAGCGATGCCTAAGTGCTGCTGCAGAACGCGTCTTTTGTTCCCAAATTTCATCCCTAACCAGGGCTAAACGATGCCCCCGTTTAGAGCGCTTTCAGTCCGCGGAGTCCACATGTGGCCACGTCCTCGCACTGCCAGACGCAGGGTATGTTTCAGAAAGCTAAACCTCATAAATCTCCAGAAATTCCTCACATCTATTATGTTTACCTTCTGCCGCTGATGAGCCTGTTGGGCTCTGTACAGAGGAAATTACAAGCGCTCCAGAAGATTTGGCAAGAAGATGCTAGAAGAAACAATGGGCAAAAGAAAAGAAAAGAAAGAAAAAAAAAACCAACTAAACTAAACTAAAATAAAATAATTCTTAACCGAAACATCCCATCCAGCTTTGGCTACCATTGACATAGTCGAGATTACAGCCAGTAAGATGGAAATTCCAACGGAATGGAATAAATTGTTTTCAAAAATCCCTATCTGATTGGTGTTAGTTTTGTCTGAAATTAAACGTGTTAAGCTACACTCGGCGTAACTTATGGAACGCAGCTGAAGTCCAACATTCATTCTGAAACACAGTCTGTTTCAACACTTTTCCAATTAAGAACAAAAGGCAGTTGTATCCAAGAGCTTTTTCTTTTTTCTTTTCTTTTTTTTTTTGCCTATTATCTTCTCGCTCATTTCTATTAATCTATATTACAAAATGTCTTCCTTCTTTTTACTTAATAGATGCTCGGAGACTGTTGTAACAGCTGCTAACTAGTAAGGAAATGCCAGCAGAAATATTTTATGGCCACATGTTTAAATACCTCTGGAAATTTGTTTATAGTTAATGCCAACTGAAATTCTAATGTTCTAGGCATATTTTGCATAGTGATCAAAAATTAGTAGTTCAAAAATCTCCCCACTTAATCCACGGCAGGGCTGGGGGCCAAAGAAAACCGAATCCGTTAATCACGGAAAGAAAACGAAGCTGCAAAATTTCTCCAAAATGCCTCTGCTAAATGAGGTAATTGTCCGCTGAGCTGCGCATCCCCACCCGCACAGCCCGGCGCGACCGCAGACAACCCCCAAATAAACACCTGCAGCCCAGAGATGCCACCGAAAAGGAGAGAAATCTACCCTGAAATTACCGGCGTGACCACTGCCTTGACGTGCTCTGCCCCAAACCACTGCCCGCAGCGGGGCCGGGGGGCAAACGCCCCACCTGAGCCCCCCGAAGGGCCAGGTCAGGAGGTAGGAGGTAGGTGGGGAGAGAGACCTTTTTTCAGGAACAGATCCTACAAGAACCAGCAATGGCTTCTCTCCCCTCTGCCCAACGGGGTGTGAGCCAAGGCCAGCCTTTCTAACAAAGAAGTGGAGAAGTATTTTGCGTTATGTATGAACTGTGCGACCGCACACCCTCCAGAAGCAAGTCGTAAGAGAGAACTAGCAGGTTTTGGAAGCTAAACAAAAGTCTGCTCTTAATCTGGTGTCTTAACCAGCTTCATAGCCTTGGACTATTCCTGCTCTTAAAGCAGCCGGGACGCGTCCCTCTGGCCAGTGGTACGGAAATACACACTAAACTGGTAACCTGTGATACTGGAAACCAAAACTATTTACCATCCCAATGTATACAAGTCCCCACTCAGCGCAGCTGAGAGCAAAGTCCGTGGATATAATACAGTTAGGACAAAGAATATGGTGTTGGTGTTTTTTCCCCCCCCCAAAGATCTCCCAAGATGCT
>VZTM01003948.1:248005-255505 GCA_013400555.1 Jacana jacana | reverse complement strand
TTTTTTCCCCCTCTTTGCCAGCCCCTTCCTGGCTAAGGTTGCCCCCAACCTAAAGCATTCGGGGGCTCCTCTGTCCCGTCCCCCCCTCCCTGTCCCCCAGGCCAGCCGAGCATATCAAGTGTGCCCGCAACACTCACAGCCTAATGAACAATGCACAAAAACAAAAGTAACAGCAAGGCTCCTATTATCTGATCTTCCGTAAAAACACAAAACCGGCCCGCACGGGCACAGAGGAAGTGCCAGTAAGCCTGCAGGTGTGAGCCCCTTAAAAGAAAAGGCTTTGGCTAAATAGATTCTTTGACTGCTAGGGATTAGAGTCATGGCACCGGTGGTAACACACATCTTTGCCTTTAATTTACAAAATTTTCTCACGAGTTTGCAAGAGTTCACCCCATCGGGGGCTTTCTGAGGCCATTCAAATGTCTTAAGTTTTAATTAAGTTGGAGTTGTCAGAAGAAAGCTTTTTTGGCACGGAGTCAGGGTCATTAATTACTGCTATCTTTGTTTCTTTCAGAAAAAAAGAACTCCAGTGACTTGTTGGGTTACTCACACAGCCCACATTTTCCGTCCCGCGGTCCTCATTCACCTCCAAGCCAGGCTTGATTAAGCAGTTTACCAATTACTTCCATCAATCTGATTTACAAATCCTATGGGTAATCCTAACTTCAGAAGCCTTTCTCGCTGCTGCTCTGAGGTACAGTAGTAATGAAAAGCCATGAAAACCGGCACAGCCAACAAAGCATTTTGAATTTCTAGATTTTCCACCCTAAATGGCACTTGAATCACATTCCTGATTTTATCATTTGGTGCCCATCGTGCTCTCCCCCGTCGCTGGATTGGTGGTTATTAGCAGACACGAGCCACGCTGCACACGCCGGGCGGAATAAACATAATTTCCCCGCTATCTTGCAATTGCGGGGTAAAAGTTCATGTTTTCTATCAGTCAAATAAATACCTGCAAACAAGCCGGCATTCACATCTCAGGGCATCCTATCTGCAGCTGATAATGGCAGAAACTTTATTGCGAGGGCCCATTCACTGAGAAATGTAAGAGTCTAGAATAATTAACTAAAATTGTTACCCTCTATCAACTACTCACTGGACTAAGCCAACGCTAATTCATAGAACCATAGGATGTTCCAGGCCAGAAGGCACCTCTAGGGTCATCTAGTCCCGCCTCCCCGCAGTCAGCAGGGACACCCCCAACTAGACCAGGGTGCCCAGGGCCTCCTCCAACCTCCCCTTGAAGATCTCCAGGGAAGGGGCCTCAACCACCTCCCTGGGAAACCTGTCCCAGTGCTCCACCACCCTCAGAGTGAAGAACCTATTCCTAATGTCCAATCTAAAGCTGCTCTTCTCCAGCTTGAAGCCATTGCCTCTTGTCCTGTCCCTGCAGCCTTTGTAAACAGACTCANGCCTTCTGGGCTGCAAGTGCCCACTGCCTGCTCGTGGCCAGCTCCTCAGCCATCAGCACCCCCAAATCCCTTTCCTCAGGGCTGCTTTCTAACACCTCATACCCTGGTCTGCATTGAGAGTGAGGGTTGTTCTGGCCCAAATGCAGAACCTACCAGAGTTCCTAGGCTTCCTTTCCACCAGCTGCATTCATGCAGTAAAAAACCCAACACCTAACCCGGCACTAATTTGCAGCTTTGTCAGAGCCTGCGATATGGGGCATGCACTGTCCCCCCTGGCTCCTAGAGACCATGGCCTGGAGGCTCAGTGGGAAATGCAGTATCCTATAGCGATATGCTGTATAGCCATTCCGTACAGTGAAGATTTTGATTTCCAGGCCCGTCCATTCTTTGCCTCTGGCCATCATTAACTGCACGTGCACACAATTAACATGTATGACTGTAAAACGAACACACCACGGGTCCATAGTCATGTATTTCCAGATAGCTGGTAAGCTCTTCTGCTACTACATAGCATGTTGTATAAAATGCCACTGCTGTTACTGGGAAGCTTGGTAACTACACACCTTTCTAAATGCACCACTTGGCCATTTAAATGAAGTTTGGTTTATCAGAATCCTCAGGTTCCTTGAAGCCTGCAAAAGGCCTATGCTAAACTGTATTTTGTACTGTTTTTAATAAAAACATTGGCAAAATAATGTTTTTTCAGAAAGCCTGACTTGGATTTCTGATTTATGGAGTATACTTTCCCATTCTGAGCTACCCGGCTCAGCAAGTGGCTGCTCAGAGACTGCAAGCCTTGAAATGTCTGTGGCGTAATATAAATTATTTTGATCCTCCCATGGGTGTTTACTTAATTTCTCACCCCTTTACTGTACGTCACATAAAGCAGCAGAAGCGAGGTAGAGGCTACTAAGAAGCCAGGAGCGCTACCCAGAGCGTTAACCGGCCCTGGGAAGCTGAGGTACCTGCACCGGCGGCCGTGCCCTGGTAAAGGAACCGCTTTGCTGCCTCTGCTCCTGCTGTATCCAAAACCCAACACCCAAAAGAACAGTTCCATGGCAATTACAGCGAGTATTTGCCTCGGAAAATATCGAAAGCTGGTACTATGAAGAGATGACGAAAGCGTGATGAAAAATTCTTACAGCAGTCTCAGCACAGTGTGACAGAACTGCATCAGTCCCTGACGCTGTTAACAATCCTTTTCACCTTAGTTAACATCATTTCTAGCAAAAGAACCTCTGTTGACAGCAGTCTCTCTGATTTATGTCTGTCTACAGGATGAATCTATCTAGATTGATGAAATTCAACAAGGGCAGGGCCCTGTACCTGGGGAGGAATAACCCCCTGCACCAGGACAGGTTGGGTCTGACATGAGCAGCTCTGAGTAACAAGACCTGGGGGTTCTGGTGGACAACAGGATGCCCATGAGCCAGCAACAGGTCCTGGTAGCCAAGAAGGCCAATGGCATCCTGAGGTCCGTCAAGAAGAGTGTGACCAGCAGGCTAAGGGAGGTCAACCTGCCCCTCTGCTTTGCCCTGGGGAGGCTCCATCTGGAGCACTGGGACCAGTTCTGGGCTCCCCAGTTCAGGAAGGACAGGGAACTAAGTGCTGGAGAGGGGACAGCAGAGGACCACCAAGATGATGAAGGGCCTGAAATACCTCCCTTACAAGGACAGGATGAAGGACTTGGGTCTTTTTAGTCTGAAGACTGAGTGGGGATCTGATCAGAAAGTGCTTTACATGTTTTATTCCACAGCTAAATGTGCAATTCTAGCCCTTTTTAGCCATGATGAAAACCTGGAGACTTTAATAGCCCAAATCCCGTCTTAAATGTTGTGTGTGTGTGCACCAGCATGTAGGTGTTAAAAAAGGGAAGCCTTTACATGAACAGAGTAAAGCAAAAGCTGTTCTAACAGGCTGATTTAACAAGGTACTAAGATGCATATTCAAGAGAGGAGGCGGAGACTCGAGCTCCGTAAATTGATCAGCATGAACGTGGCACAAGTACATGAATGATAAAAATGAAGGGTTTGCACATCTTTTCCAAACGGTCCTTTCAACTTCCCCTTTACACTGATGCTGATGGTTGGACTCCATGATCCCAAGGGTCTCTTCCAACCTGAATGATTCTATGATCATAGCTTGATGCGTATAAATACATAAATGGCCTACTTGACCCGAAGAGTGTCCCTCTGGCTTACTAAGTGCATGGCTCATTAGTCCAAGTAAGGGTGAAAAAAGAAGACCAACATGGAAAAGTACCATTGCACCGGCAGAACCTCCTAAATGGGATACATGTTGGATGATGAACTCCCATTTCTGCTTTTCATCAAGCAACAGGTTGTAAGACTTTGAGACTGGTTCATCTACCAGTAGCAGAAATGGTCAGTGCTACAGAGAGAGTTCAACGGTGCTGATATTCAGAGATACTTGTATAAAGTCAACCAGAGAGCAGTAGACCCTTTCAGTTTAACAAAAATGAATTTTCAATGGCATTAATAACTAAAAAACCTTTGTTGGTTGCTTTTGCAATAGAAACATTGCTGAAATACATATTTCTCTATTTTGTTTTCTTATCAGTATGTCAATACACATATTCTACAGTAGTTAGTGTGACATGAAAAACTGTAATGGATAATATCTAACTATTCCCTGTTCTTTGAAGGACATGGGCAAGGGAGATACGCTTATCGAGCAGCCCAGGAGCTCACTTCACTCTTTTATTACTCTGGGTAATAAACGTCATTTTGGATATAAGAAAGAAAGCCTTGGCAAAAAGGCCTGGGCGAACAGAACCCAGCTGGCAACGGCTCCATCCCTCTGTGCCCTGCTTCGGGAGCCACTGTTCGGAAGGACAGTCTTTCCGGAATTTCTCCTTCTGCCAAAGACAGCCCTCTTCCAGGAAAGCAGACTCAGGTAAAATGCAAATTGCAGGGTGAATTATCAACTGCATTAGACTGGATATTAATATACAGGTTTACACACATATAATGTAACTTTTGACTGAGTGGCTGAGAAGTGCTCAAACTGCAAACCTCCAAAAACCTAAATGTACAGGTAAGGATAAACATGTTTAAAAATGGACTTTTCTTCTGAGTAGTCTTCTTTCATCTGCTGTCTCAGGGAAGAAAACCAGGGCAGCCTACTACAATCACCTTCCAGTGGACCGAACCCCTTGGGCGAGGGGCAGTTTATTATGGTTACTCCAGTGCCAAGATGCCATGGGACAAAAGAACATCTGAAATTACCTTGTTTGATGTGAAAATATGCGCGGTTAAACAATCACTACTGTTCGTTTTACTGTCTTGTATAGAAACATGAAAATTAAAGCTGAAAAAAACAGCAGCACTGACCCACTGATTTCCCATTATATCCTTCAAAATTCATTGTCCAGTCTCAAGTCACTATGAGAGAGCTCCCAATCACTACACCTATTCACATCTAATATTGTTTTATGACACAGAATCATAGAATGGTTTGGGTTGCATCGTCCAGTTCCTTAAAGATCATCATTCCAACCCCCCTGCCCTGGGCAGGGACACCTCCCACCAGCCCAGGTTGCTCCAAGCCCCATCCAGCCTGGCCTTGAACCCCTCCAGGGATGGGGCAGCCACAGCTTCTCAGGGCAACCTGGGCCAGGGTCTCACCACCCTCACAGCAAAGAATTTCTTTCTGGTATCTGATCTAAATCTCCCCTCTTCCAATTTAAAGCCGTTACGCCTTCTTCTATTGCTCCACTCCCTGACAAAGAGTCCCTCCCCAGCTGTCCTGTAGCCCCTTCAGATACTGGAAGGCTGCTCTAAGGTCTCCCCAGAGTCTTCTCTTCTCCAGGGTGAACAACCCCAGGTCCCTCAGCTNCCAGCATGTAGGTGTTAAAAAAGGGAAGCCTTTACATGAACAGAGTAAAGCAAAAGCTGTTCTAACAGGCTGATTTAACAAGGTACTAAGATGCATATTCAAGAGAGGAGGCGGAGACTCGAGCTCCGTAAATTGATCAGCATGAACGTGGCACAAGTACATGAATGATAAAAATGAAGGGTTTGCACATCTTTTCCAAACGGTCCTTTCAACTTCCCCTTTACACTGATGCTGATGGTTGGACTCCATGATCCCAAGGGTCTCTTCCAACCTGAATGATTCTATGATCATAGCTTGATGCGTATAAATACATAAATGGCCTACTTGACCCGAAGAGTGTCCCTCTGGCTTACTAAGTGCATGGCTCATTAGTCCAAGTAAGGGTGAAAAAAGAAGACCAACATGGAAAAGTACCATTGCACCGGCAGAACCTCCTAAATGGGATACATGTTGGATGATGAACTCCCATTTCTGCTTTTCATCAAGCAACAGGTTGTAAGACTTTGAGACTGGTTCATCTACCAGTAGCAGAAATGGTCAGTGCTACAGAGAGAGTTCAACGGTGCTGATATTCAGAGATACTTGTATAAAGTCAACCAGAGAGCAGTAGACCCTTTCAGTTTAACAAAAATGAATTTTCAATGGCATTAATAACTAAAAAACCTTTGTTGGTTGCTTTTGCAATAGAAACATTGCTGAAATACATATTTCTCTATTTTGTTTTCTTATCAGTATGTCAATACACATATTCTACAGTAGTTAGTGTGACATGAAAAACTGTAATGGATAATATCTAACTATTCCCTGTTCTTTGAAGGACATGGGCAAGGGAGATACGCTTATCGAGCAGCCCAGGAGCTCACTTCACTCTTTTATTACTCTGGGTAATAAACGTCATTTTGGATATAAGAAAGAAAGCCTTGGCAAAAAGGCCTGGGCGAACAGAACCCAGCTGGCAACGGCTCCATCCCTCTGTGCCCTGCTTCGGGAGCCACTGTTCGGAAGGACAGTCTTTCCGGAATTTCTCCTTCTGCCAAAGACAGCCCTCTTCCAGGAAAGCAGACTCAGGTAAAATGCAAATTGCAGGGTGAATTATCAACTGCATTAGACTGGATATTAATATACAGGTTTACACACATATAATGTAACTTTTGACTGAGTGGCTGAGAAGTGCTCAAACTGCAAACCTCCAAAAACCTAAATGTACAGGTAAGGATAAACATGTTTAAAAATGGACTTTTCTTCTGAGTAGTCTTCTTTCATCTGCTGTCTCAGGGAAGAAAACCAGCGCATCCTACTACAATCACCTTCCAGTGGACCGAACCCCTTGGGCGAGGGGCAGTTTATTATGGTTACTCCAGTGCCAAGATGCCATGGGACAAAAGAACATCTGAAATTACCTTGTTTGATGTGAAAATATGCGCGGTTAAACAATCACTACTGTTCGTTTTACTGTCTTGTATAGAAACATGAAAATTAAAGCTGAAAAAAACAGCAGCACTGACCCACTGATTTCCCATTATATCCTTCAAAATTCATTGTCCAGTCTCAAGTCACTATGAGAGAGCTCCCAATCACTACACCTATTCACATCTAATATTGTTTTATGACACAGAATCATAGAATGGTTTGGGTTGGATCATCCAGTTCCTTAAATATCATCGAGTTCCAACCCCCCTGCCCTGGCCAGGGACTCCTCCCACCACACCAGGTTGCTCCAAGCCCCATCCAGCCTGGCCTTGAACCCCTCCAGGGATGGGGCAGCCACAGCTTCTCAGGGCAACCTGGGCCAGGGTCTCACCACCCTCACAGCAAAGAATTTCTTTCTGGTATCTGATCTAAATCTCCCCTCTTCCAATTTAAAGCCGTTACGCCTTCTTCTATTGCTCCACTCCCTGACAAAGAGTCCCTCCCCAGCTGTCCTGTAGCCCCTTCAGATACTGGAAGGCTGCTCTAAGGTCTCCCCAGAGTCTTCTCTTCTCCAGGGTGAACAACCCCAGGTCCCTCAGCCGGTCCTCATAGGAGAGGTGCTCCATCCCTCTGATCATCTTTGTGGCCCTCTGCTGGACCTGTGGACTCCACTGCCTAAGGGTGTGTGCAGTACTGTATCTTACAAGGGTCTGCAGGTGGGGTCTATCCCATTTCTGTTGTTTAACATGACATGAGCAAGAACAGGAGTGCTGGGGAGGGGGGGACCCACTGACTGTCCTGTCATCTTGCCAACTCC
>VZTM01003948.1:202007-247778 GCA_013400555.1 Jacana jacana | reverse complement strand
ATAACTAAAAAACCTTTGTTGGTTGCTTTTGCAATAGAAACATTGCTGAAATACATATTTCTCTATTTTGTTTTCTTATCAGTATGTCAATACACATATTCTACAGTAGTTAGTGTGACATGAAAAACTGTAATGGATAATATCTAACTATTCCCTGTTCTTTGAAGGACATGGGCAAGGGAGATACGCTTATCGAGCAGCCCAGGAGCTCACTTCACTCTTTTATTACTCTGGGTAATAAACGTCATTTTGGATATAAGAAAGAAAGCCTTGGCAAAAAGGCCTGGGCGAACAGAACCCAGCTGGCAACGGCTCCATCCCTCTGTGCCCTGCTTCGGGAGCCACTGTTCGGAAGGACAGTCTTTCCGGAATTTCTCCTTCTGCCAAAGACAGCCCTCTTCCAGGAAAGCAGACTCAGGTAAAATGCAAATTGCAGGGTGAATTATCAACTGCATTAGACTGGATATTAATATACAGGTTTACACACATATAATGTAACTTTTGACTGAGTGGCTGAGAAGTGCTCAAACTGCAAACCTCCAAAAACCTAAATGTACAGGTAAGGATAAACATGTTTAAAAATGGACTTTTCTTCTGAGTAGTCTTCTTTCATCTGCTGTCTCAGGGAAGAAAACCAGCGCATCCTACTACAATCACCTTCCAGTGGACCGAACCCCTTGGGCGAGGGGCAGTTTATTATGGTTACTCCAGTACCAAGATGCCATGGGACAAAAGAACATCTGAAATTACCTTGTTTGATGTGTGAAAATATGCGCGGTTAAACAATCACTACTGTTTGTTTTATTGTCTTGTATAGAAACATGAAAATTAAAGCTGAAAAAAACAGCAGCACTGACCCACTGATTTCCCATTATATCCTTCAAAATTCATTGTCCAGTCTCAAGTCACTATGAGAGAGCTCCCAATCACTACACCTATTCACATCTAATATTGTTTTATGACACAGAATCATAGAATGGTTTGGGTTGCATCGTCCAGTTCCTTAAAGATCATCATTCCAACCCCCCTGCCCTGGGCAGGGACACCTCCCACCAGCCCAGGTTGCTCCAAGCCCCATCCAGCCTGGCCTTGAACCCCTCCAGGGATGGGGCAGCCACAGCTTCTCAGGGCAACCTGGGCCAGGGTCTCACCACCCTCACAGCAAAGAATTTCTTTCTGGTATCTGATCTAAATCTCCCCTCTTCCAATTTAAAGCCGTTACGCCTTCTTCTATTGCTCCACTCCCTGACAAAGAGTCCCTCCCCAGCTGTCCTGTAGCCCCTTCAGATACTGGAAGGCTGCTCTAAGGTCTCCCCAGAGTCTTCTCTTCTCCAGGGTGAACAACCCCAGGTCCCTCAGCTGGTCCTCATAGGAGAGGTGCTCCATCCCTCTGATCATCTTTGTGGCCCTCTGCTGGACCTGTGGACTCCACTGCCTAAGGGTGTGTGCAGTACTGTATCTTACAAGGGTCTGCAGGTGGGGTCTATCCCATTTCTGTTGTTTAACATGACATGAGCAAGAACAGGAGTGCTGGGGAGGGGGGGACCCACTGACTGTCCTGTCATCTTGCCAACTCCCACCCAATTTGCTGCCCCCTGTCACCCCTGGGCTGTTGTCCAACATCACACCCTTCACAAGCACCTTTCTCCCGCTGCGTTTCTGTGGTTTGTGTTATTATTTCAGCAGACATATCGGATTCCGTTTGCCAGGTTGAATCCCATTTTGTGATTTCCTGGTCGTATTTCTAACCCGTCCTCACTTCTTTTTATATCTGCTCACTCTGTCCTCGCCGGCGTTGGCAACACCTCCCGGTTTCCCTAGGACCCGCAGATTTAATGAGTGGTCTGTTTACCTCCCACCTTCCTTAATCACCTGATCAACAAATTGAGGCTTTCATTCACATCCGCCAAACACCTCTGGATGACTTACTCCAGCCCCAAAGCACAACTTGCACTCTGGCAACCAGCTGGAAAACTCCCGTGACAACGTGGGCGCATTCCAGCTCATCTTAACTGCCCAAAACCTTTGGCAAATTGCTCTACCTGACCCTTCGTTTAACCAAAGATCTATGACATTATTTCCTCCACATTATTTTTCTTATTAAAACAGTTTCTGAATATTTTTGCTTGATTTTCATAGAATCATAGAATCATTTAGGTTGGAAGAGACCCTTGGGATCACCAAGTCCAATCATCAGCCGTACTCTACAAGTTCTCCCCTACACCATATCCCTCAACACCACATCTAATCTACTCTTAAACACAGTCATTTTCTGTGCTTAATTTCATTTATTCCACTCTCTATGCCGTTTCCTCTGGAAAATGGCATTCCTGTGTTTCCACCGGAAATGGTCCAACGTTCACCCAGACCTTCAGAACCCATGCTCACAGAATCACGGAATCACAGAATCACAGAATGATGTGGGGTTGAAATGGAGATCATCCAGTCCAACCGCCTGCCAGAGCAGGGTCATCCACAGCAGGTCCCACAGGAACGTGTCCATGTGGGTTTGAATGTCTCCAGAGACAGATAACCCACCACCTCTCTGGGCAGCCTCTGTTAGGGCTCTGCCACCCTCAAAGCGAAGAAGAGGGTGTTCAACACCCTCATCATGTTGAGATGGAACTTTTTATGTTTCCATTTGTGCCCATTTCCTCTTGTCCTGTTACTGGGCACCACTGAAAAAAAGACTGGTTCCCCCCAAAAGGCTCCTCCTCCATGGTTCTCAGAGAAAAGCTGGATAAAATGTAGGGAGTTCCACTAGATGGCATGATACCTCCTTCTTCCCAAACCCTTGGAAGCCCCTGGGTGGACCCTCTTGGACCCAGGTGTGGGGAAGAGGCAGAGCCAGATCAGACTCTCCACCCCAAGAGGCCTGTGGGTCCCACAGGAAGCCCAGAAGACCACTTTTGTTACGTTATCCATGTGTTCACTTCTCTTTCCATCCTGTGCAAGTGCGTGTGTAGCTCAGGAGCAATCCATGGTCCAGAGCTCTTGGAAGCCCAGCTGCATCTTACCCTGGCAGTCAGAGGGGCCAGGGAAGAGGGAGGAGGCAAACAGCACCTGCCGGGATGTTCCTGGACTCCTGGAAATGCCTTTGGGCTCAGCAAGTGGAGACAAGAGCAAGTATGGGGTAAAGCCCTCAGCGTCAGAGCGGTAATATTCATTATCTTATTTCTGAATCATTGTTATTACTTCAAATAGACCACAAATCTTTAGGCAATCACGAAGATATGTGCATATAGAGAATGAACCAAAAAAAACCCAAACAACCCACCCTCTATTCCTACTCTTCTCATTCTTCAAACCACTTTACTTTCAGGTCTTCAACTAAGAGACAGCGAGCGGAAAGTTTGATTATTTTGGGGTGAGGACGGTTTCTTGTGGCTCCAGTGAAGCGCCTGTTGCACCGCTAGGCTTTATACACAACAACAGGCAGCCCTGTTGTAATTACCAGAATTACTCGTTTTCTCTTTTATTAAAGATTGGTATTAGATTTGCCTTTCCCCAATCTTAAGATAATTCCTCAATCATCTGTTACTTTTCAAAAATAATTACTAGCGATTATGTAAATTCATTATCTATGTCTCTTAAGACCACACTACGCTTATCACCCAGACCTGCTGATTTGCATTTATTCGGGGTTTTTCTCAGTATTGCCTTACTCTTTTTTTTTCTTTTTTTTTTTTTTTATCAACAACTATTTTGAAAAGGTCTTAATTACTTGATCTATTGTGTCCTTGCTCTTTCTACTTTTCTTGTCAAAGGCTGATTTTGAAAGCAGCTCAGTGCATCAGCCATTTCAGAAACGGCTTTCATTTTGTCACCCTCTTCATTTATTATTGAGCTTGCTTTTTCATTCCATTATTTCCCCTTTTTTTTCCCTCCAATATACTTGAAATGCTATTCTTATTTCCCCTGGCTCCTTTGGCTAGTATTAACTCATTCCGCTTTTGCATTTCTTTTAACTTTTCCAAGTCTTAAAAGAGTTTTAATTTTCCTGGTTCTTTCCTCCGTGAAGTTTTCCCCTGGGAGAGATCTGGCATCTGTAGATCTTTGGGCAGTCCCTGGTGAAACTAGAACAACTTCTCCTTATCCCGTGTATTTTCACCTTGCTCAAAACTAGAGTTTGGTGCCTTTTAGAGGGAGCGACTGGAAAAGGTGATTGGGAATGCCTGATAGTTATTTTCAACTGTGACCGGGCTGTAAAACACAACAAACAATTTGACAACCCTGTGATGGGGTTTCTCCATCAGCAAAACCCTGACCATTATCCATGTCATCAGAGGACAGGGCTGACATGTATTTAGAGTCATAGAATCATTTAGGTTGGCAGAGACCCTTGGGATCATCAAGTCCAACCATCAGCCCTACTCTACAAGTTCTCCCCTAAACCAGATCCCTCAACATCACATCTAATCTACTCTTAAAAACAGTCAGGGAGGGGGACTCCACCCCCTCCCTGGGCAGCTGATTCCACTGACTGACCACTCTTTCTGTGAAAAACTTTTTCCTAATGTCCAGCCTAACCCTACCCTGCTGCAGCTTGCAGCCATTCCCTCTTGTCCTGTCGCTCATTGCCCGTGAGAAGAGACCAGCACCAACCTCTCTGCAATGCCCTTTCAAGCAGTTGTAGAGAGGGATGAGGTCTCCCCTCAGCCTCCTCTTCCTCAAACTAAACAATCCCAGCTCCCTCAATCGATCCTCATAAGCCTTATTCTCCAGGCCCTTCACCAGTTTCGTGTCCCTCCTCTGCACTCGCTCCAGCACCTTGATATCTCTCTTGTGCTGAGGTTCCCAGAACTGGACACCAGACTCAAGGTGTGGCCTCACCAGTGCTGAGCACAGGGGGACAATCACCTCCCTACTGCTGCTGGTCATACTATTTTTTATGCAAGCCAGGATGCCCTTGGCCTACTTGGCCACCTGGGCACACTGCTGGCTCATGTTCAGCCACCCATTGACCAGGACCCCCAGGTCCTTTTCCACCAGGCAGCTCTCCAGCCAATGTCATTATGGCCTCTGCCTTCCTCACATGTTAGAAACGCGGAGCCTGTTATGATTTTATGGGACTCTACAATTGCCGAGTTCCTGAAGGGGAGAAATCGGCCAAATTCTTTCCTCTTTCCTCCCTTTCTCACTCAAACCCTTGGAGCACCCACGACATGAGTCCAAGTCGAAGTAACAGAAGGCGGGGTTTTCTTGAGTTATTGTATATGAATAAAGATTCAAAACACTCCTTTGTGTACATGAGGTGTGATTTTCTCTCCGATTAGCTGTGGTTGGCTGCAAAATATTCAAATACCTAACATGTTTGGCCATTTCCACTATTTACAGAACTTCCAAAAGAAAAAAACCAACCCCAAAAAAACAAACCAAACCCTTCCTTTAGGTTTGGTGCTCTCAGTTTAGTTTGCTTTAGTTTACAGCGCTGAGAAAAGGTAATCCTGCCCCCAGAATTCAGTGGGGTTTGGGCAAATTAAAACAAAATATACTTTGCAAGGCTATAGAAATGAAATTGAGACCAGTGGCAGGATGCAAAACTGCCATTCCCAGCCATTAATTATGCCCCAAACAATAAAAACTCTAAAACTCTTTGCTAAATAATGTGACAGATTTCTAACTTTGCTGCCACTCCTAAGCTTCACCATCATGTGCCTGAGCAGCAGCAACCAACACAACAGCCTTCAGGAGGAGCAAAACAGAGCGGGGCCAGCAAATCTGGTGTTTCAGTAAGAAAGTTAGTCAGGAACAGCCACAGTCCCAGAGACAGTCAGCTCTTTCTTACGTTCATCTCTCCCTTCTCTCCGCCCCCAGCTTTGGGAAGAAAATAAAGCTGAAATTGAAAATTTAAATGCTAATTTTAAAATTTATGGGTAACCAAATCCCACTGGTTTGGAAAATAAAAAAACAAACAAACAAACAAAAACAAAAAAAAAAAAAACCAAACCCTAGTGAAATCAGTGAAAATAAATGTCCTGATCCCTCTGCCCCTCTCGAGCTCTCCGCTTTTCCAGGTGGCTGCAGCGAGATCTCTTGCAATAATGGAGTGCTTCAATCTTTGATACTTAATTGTCCCGGATTACTGTTTGGCAAGGAACCAGCCGGTTGGCCTGGGGACAGATCATTTGATTTAACGGCTCATCACCAGAACCTCGCCAGCCTGCCAGCAGACAGCGGCGTGCTGCTGCGGCTGCCAAAGAGCTGTGAGAGCGCAGGAGGGTGATCACACACCTGGGAGACACCGTGCCTAATGACACAGGCAGGTGAGGTAAGCCACCGCCTGAAAAAGCGAAGGGCAAAAAGGCCGAAAAACACTGAAAAACTCGAAGCGACGAAACCCGCAAAATCCGCAGTAAGGAGGCGCCTTTATCTGGAGGGAAAATCAACTGAAAGCAAAACAAGCGGGGTTTGGGTTTTTTTTTCATGGTTAATTACCATTACACTTACAATAATTGTTACTTATTGTTTGTGTAATTCAGGCTCGAGGGGGGAATATGTGAAGAGTCCTGCTCCAAAAAAGTTTCAAGGAAATAATTTATGAGAGCTCACAGATAAGAGCCTTTAGATTTGACATTTTGATTCCTATAATAAATTGTTTTATTTAAAAAGTAAAACATCATGTAAATTAATTCATCCCTCAAGCAACATGTAGAAATGCCTCAGACATGTTTCAACAAACGTTCCGGCTTCAGCTGGGTTCATCCCAACCTTCTGCTATGATAATGAGCACTCTGCACATCAATAAGCAAAGCTGCACAGCGCCCAACCTAGAAATGCCGTTTCCATCTCCTCTCATCCTTAAGCAGGAGCAAACAGCACCGGTTCCGCCGTGTCCTCTCCTCTGCCGCGACTGCGGGAAGGTCAGGAAAGGCACCTCACAGGGCTGGCTGGGAAGGACAGCAGGGTGGTGGAGCACTGGGACAGATTGCCCAGGGAGGTGGTGGAGGCCCTTTCCCTGGAGATCTTCAAGGGGAGGCTGGAGGAGGCCCTGGGCAAGCTGGCCTAGTTGGGGGTGTCCCTGCTGACTGCGGGGAGCTGGGACTAGATGACCCTAGAGGTCCCTGCTGGCCTGGACCACTCTATGATTCTGTGACTCTATGATGTATGGCAGGGTGGTGAACAGTTTTATGGGGACTGCAGCAAATATCCACAGGTCCTGGGGAAGGAGAAAAACAGGCGTCAAAAGCGGATGTTCTCATCTCTCTCATCACGGGTAATTAGCGATAGAACAAGAGGGAATGGTTTCAAGCTGCAGCAGGGTAGGGTTATTAGGACAAAATTCTTCCCAGCAAGAGTGGTCAGAGCCTGGACTGGGCTGCCCAGGGAGGGGGTGGAGTCCCCATCCCTGACTGTGTTTCAGAGTCGATTAGATGTGGTGTTGGGGGATCTGGTGTAGGGGAGAACTTTGTAGAGTGGGGCTGATGGTTGGACTCAATGATCCCAAAGGTCTTTTCCAACCTGAATGATTCTATGAAGCCATGGCCTAAATACTGCAGACTCATTGAGGAAGAAGATGATTTGTTTCTTGCCACCAAGAGTTCCAGGGCTATCAAACAGATCACCCTGGCTCTTTTTGACCTTCTGCCTGACACTAGCCTTCCCTTTTCAGAGGTGCTCCTCACTGCCAGGTCAGCAGGCTGTTTTTTCCTTAAGTACTTAGTACTTTACTTCTTTAGTACTTAAGTACTAGGTTTCCTTAACTCCTAGGGAGACTTCCGATGGAAGGTGCTCATCTAAAGAAATAGCTCTTAAAGCACAAAAAAATCCCAGTTTGCAACACAAACATTAGAATTAAAATATCAAATATAAGCAAATGTAGTGCATACAGCTCACTGGAGCCTTTCTTTAATCAGGAACTTTGTGGGAGAGCCTGACATGTATGTGTTACAAAGAGAGGTAGGAGGGGACATGGTAATATCTTTGCAGATACTGAATTTCTATGGAACATGGCACTAACCTCATGGAAAACAGCATCAGGAAACCACGCGATACAGCCTGTATGGTGACGTGCTTACCTGTCAGAATGCACATACACAGCACACACGTGTGCACACATGTGCTTGCACAAACACAAAGTCAATCTCACAACACATGGCACGTCATCATCATATTCTAATTAACGTCCTAAACCTGACCACATTAAATATAACACTTATTCTGTCACCTGATTAGACTAGAGCTGAAGCAAAGGGCTGCAGAAGGAAGCACCTGCAAAAAGGTCATAGAGGAGTCTCCTAATAATGCACATTTATGGCAAAAGGAATAGAACACACACAAAGGCAATGAGTGGGATCACTGAGCAGAACCTCACACGCAGCAAAGTGCAAAAATATCAACCCCATCGCCTTCTAGCACTACCGGTAGTAGTATCATAAAGATGACAGCTATTTTCTACAAATAAATCTAAAAATGACCTTTTGGGCCACATCCAGTGCGCAGCATTTTGGAATTTACTTTCCTCGATAATCAGTTCACCGGAGGCCTGAATTTTCCTTAATTTGCCAATAGGGTAAGTTTGGGACAAAGACCCCGACAAGCAGAGAGAGTGAGCGAGCTGGGGTTACAAGCAGAAGGCCTTTTAGGCAGTCAGCTCTTTGAACACCGGACCACGTCATTTTAAATGACTTAAACATCTGTAGGAGAAACAAATAAATCCCGAAGGGTCAAATCCTGCAGTCTTCACTCGGGCAAAATTCCCATGGACTCGTGGGATTTGACCCTTAGTTGGGAATAGACACAGGTTCAGACCATCTTTTTCAAGCTCAATCGTGGAAATTCTCTTTGGACCGGAGAAGTCCTCAGGGAAGGGCTTTCTGATACCACAAGCATCCAAGACACCAGTCTGGGCTAATCACTAACAGGTTAGCATCTCTGAAAATAATACTGTCTAACAGCAGAGGAATGTGTAGTCTGGTTCTCATAAAATTTCAAACCTGGGACAAAACAGAAGAATCTGGTAGAGCTACCTCTTTTTTTTTTTTAATCTGAATTAATAACACATTATCAGTTTGGTAAGAAAATATGGACTGTTATTATCAGGCTTCCAGATATACAATGAAACCTGGAAGCAAATGTCGCAGTAAATATCTGCTACTGCATATTCACAGTAAATGCTGAATATTGAATACTTATTTTTCAGTACCCTTACACTTTATAAATAGCTGGTGGATTGTGCCACTATAAAACTGTAAAATCACCCTGAATTTGAACATCCCTTGAAAAATAAAAGAGAGACACCACACCGCAGAGTAAGTCTGCCCTCAAGAAAATAACATCTCTTTCCTTGCAGAAGGACCAGGCGTTCCCTGGCAGACAAAGGTAAAGGCCAAACTCTAATATATGTAAATCTGTTTGCTTTAGAAATAACTGACACCAAAACTGACCCAGCTTATCAGAACCTCCCGTTTGTTCATGGTTTATTCCAGAAAGAAACCCCAAAACAACCAGCCACTGGTTTTCTGGGGGGTGGAATTTGGGTTTTAGAAGCTCAGTAGGGGCCAAATGGAGACAGTAGGGGCCAAACTTTCACCAGAAATGAACAAAGCCCATATCTGCAGGTGCTCAGCCCAAAGGCAGAATTTGGGTACATGGGCCAGGGCATCCACATTGAGCAGATCCTTCGGAAGAACCAGCAGAAAGTGCTGGCAAACCTGAGCTGGAAAGGCTGAGGGACTTGTTTTTTTTTACTCTGGAGAAGAGAAGGCTGAGGGGGGGGTCTGATCAGCACCTATAAATACTTGAAAGGTGGGTGTCAGGAGGATGGGCCCAGGCTTTTTTCAGTGGTGCCCAGAGACAGGACAAGAAGTTCCATCTAAACACAAGGTGGAACTTCTTTCCTGTGAGGGTGGCAGAGCCTGTCCAGAGAGGTGGTGGAGTCTCTGTCTCTGGAGACATTCTAAACGCACCCGGACACATTGCTGTGGGACCTGCTCTGGGTGACCATGCTGTGGCAGGGTCTTGCAGAAGATGATCTCCAGAGGTCCCTTCCAACCCCATATCATTCTGTGCTTCTGTGATTCTGTGAAACCTGAGCTGGCCACCTCACCAGGCTGCTGGGACTGGTATCTTCATCCGGAGAAGGAGCTCAAAATTAGGAGGAAAGGTGTTACTAAGCGTCCTCCAGCTATACAAACAGCACATACAGCACTTGTCCAGCACCTCCCTGGAGGAGACCTGCAGCAATCAACGTCATGGCTCACTTTGAAAAGGCATGGTCTACAGCAGGGCTCTGCCTCTCAGAAGGGGAATGGAGGAAGATCTCAGAGTCACAGAAGGATGTCTGCAAGGACCCAACACCCAATCCAAGAGCTCCAGGAGAGCTGTAGAGGGACTCTTTGTCAGGGAGTGGAGTGACAGAAGAAGGGGTAATGGTTTTAAACTGAAAGAGGGGAAATTTAGATTGGGTACTTGAAAGAAATTCTTCGGTGTGAGGGTGGTGAGACCCTGGTCCAGGTTGCCCAGAGCAGCTGCGGCTGCCCCATCTCTAGAGGGGTTCAAGACCAGGCTGGATGGGGCTTGGAGCAACCTGGTCTGGTGGGAGGAGTCCCTGCCCAGGACAGGGAGCTTGGAACTGGATGATCTTCAAGGTCCCTTCCAACTTTAGGAACTATTAAGGGAAGGAACATTAAACATTTTCTGACGGAGGGCCACAAATACAGTTTTCTTATTTTAAAGTTCCTTTAAAATATCAGACGTCCATCCTGTTGTTATAGAGCATTCTTAGTTATTATATTGTTTCCTAGTTATTGTACTGGTTGAGCCTTCTGAAAAGCAAAATAACAGGAGCAAAGTCCATTTCCATAAACAAAATAGGGCAAAAAATTAAATTAAATTGTGATGGCAAGTGAATCCCAATTTATCACTCTGCCTGGAATTTCTATTGCAGAAACACAAAAGTCTGATTTATTTTTAAAGCATTTTAAACACATACCAACATTACTTGGAAGTGGGCCAGGTAAAAAAAAAGAAAAGAAAAAAAAAAAGATTCCATCAGAACTGACACCCTCCAAACACATGTTACCAGTAACCGCTATTGAGCCTAAAGAAATAAATGAAATGCTATACCTTTGGCAATGCAACACTTGGCACCTTGTCAAAGATTCATAGCAGCAAGGTATATATCTACTTTAAATATACAGTAAGCTCAGTATTAAACACATTCTCTCCCTGCCCCCCCTCCCACCCCTTTTAAGAGAAGTCTTTTGTCCCACAACTTTTAAAATTGAGGGCTTTTTTTCAACTGAAACACTATGCAACTTGTATTCCAGAGCTGACCAAAAATCATGACTATGAATTCTCAGAAAACCTAATCCTTGCAAAAACAAGCTTTTTCCTGACTCTTACTTAAACCATCCAGCTTCAAGAACAAGAGAGGAGGAGTGTAGGTGATGGGACTTTGAGGTGGGAGAATATTTTCTTGAAAATGTTGTCTCTAACAGGAGTGACAGAGAGGTTCATCGGGGTTCTGAATATCTGTAGCCTGAAAGGCCTTTCCCATCATCTCAGCAGTCAGTGAAATCAGAGGAAAAAAACACAAGTGACATCCAATGATAGGACAGGGGGCAATGGGTGCAAACTGGAACAGAGGAGGTTCCACTGAAATATGAGGAAAAACTTCTTCAGGGTGAGGGTGAGGGGACACTGGAAGGGGCTGCCCAGGGAGGTGGTGGAGTCTCCTTCTCTGGAGACATTCAACCCCCATGTCCATGTTGGCTGCATTTTTACCTGCTCCACAGCAGAACAAACTCAAACGAATGGTAATTCTCAGACAGGCAGCGATGTTCCTGTAAAACACCACCAAGTGCACTTGCAGAGTGTTTTAGGGGAAAGGGAGCTAGACTTAGAACTCCTGATGAGCTTCTTGTATCTGGGGGTAATTTAGACTCGTGGTAATCACCAGAGTGTTTCCATGGGAAGAAAAGAAATGAAAATAAATATACATATATATATATATAAATAAAAAATAGGCCAGGTGTCTTGTGTAAATGAAGCTTTGACTCAGTGGCTAGGAACGTAAACTCAGGGAGAGACTGGGAGCAAATTTCTCCTCTCTCCGTGTGCACCCTTTTGTGCTGGGGTTTGAATACCACATGTGAAACATGACTGCTGGAGCCAGCACTCAAATGTCCCATTTGGAACAGCCTGTCCTTCAAGGACATTGATGTGCTGGAACATGTCCAGAGGAGAGCCACCAAGCTGGTGAGGACTCTGGAGAACAAGTCATACAAGGAAAGGCTGAGGGAACTGGGCATGTTTAGTTTGGAGAAGAGGAGGCAGAGGGGAGACCTCCTTGCCCTCTACAACTCCCTGAAAGGAGGTTGCAGGGAGGTGGGTGTTGGCATCTTCTCCCAAGGGGATAATGGCAGGACCAGGTGAAATAGCCTGAAGTTGCAGCAGAGGAGGTTCAGACTGGATATTAGGAAGAATGACTTGGCTGAGAGGGTGGTCAGGCACTGGAACAGCCTGCCCAGGGATGGGGTTGAGTCACCATCCCTGGAGGTATCTAAGAAACGTGGCACTTCAGGGCATGCTCTAGTGGCCGAGATTGTAGGGTTTTTTTGTGTGTGTATGGTTGGACTCGATGATCTCAGAGGTCCTTTCCAACCATGAAGATTCCGTGATTCTGTGACTTGTACCTCTCCTCAGCAAACAGGTTGAAAAAAAACACCCACTCTTCACCAGCGTTACGAAACGTGGAGGCACGAGAACTGAGATCTGATAGAGTAGAGGCTTGAAGGACTTGAAGGATATTCCAACAGGACCACGTGTGCACCAGCAGTGAAATCACACACGTCTCTGGTGCGGAGGAGAGGTGTTAATTTTAAAATCTGTTCACCGGCCTGAAGGTGCGAGAAGGGATGGCCTTTGTCCTGCTCAGCCTCTAACAGTAAATGATATCACCTTTTAGGAATTATTTTTTTCTGGTAATGAAAGCCACGCTGGGCTGGAGGCAGAGAGTAAGGGACATCTGGATCCTCTTCTGGAATGACAATTAGGCAACGGTCCATATTAACAACAGGCAGCCAGTAAAATCACCCGGGCTCATGCATCAGATATAAAGTGATTACCTGCAAATATTGATTTTACAGCAAGACAGGTCCCAGAGGTTACAATGGTTGTTGCTTGTTTCTAAGTGGACAGGTTTTTGAGCACTGGAATTGAACTCCGCAAGGAACTATTACTTCCCAACAAATATTTCATGCACTTTTGGTGGTTAGTGCCATGGAGACTATCCCAACAATCAGTGCCTCCAAGGGATTATAAGAAATTATTAGGCCAAAGTGTTTTGTTGTTCCTCCCTTTTCCACATCTTTTATGTCACAATGACTTTGGACATTTTGCTAGGAGAGTTAAAGTTCTCCAATTACTCTAATAAGGCCAGTGAGTCACACAGCTCTCCTGCTGCCGGAAGGGACTGGGGTTGGGATAAGTGCTAATCATAGAATCACAGAATCGTTATGTTTGGAAAGGACCTTTCAGATCATCAAGTCCAACCGTCAACCCAACATTGACAAAAACCATCATTAAACCATGTCACTAAGCACTATGTCAACCTGTCTTTGAAATCCCTCCAGGGATGGTGACTCCACCACTTCCTTGGGCAGCCCATTCCTATGTGCAATAACTCTTTCTCCTAATATCCAGTCTGAACCTCCCCTGGCACAACTTGAGGCCATTTCCTCTTGTCTCATCACCTGTTCCTTGGGAGAGGAGACCAACCCCCCTGGCTATACCCTCCTTTCAGGGAGTTGGAGGGAGCGCAAAAGTCTCCCCTCAGCCTCCTTTTCTCCAGGCTGAAACACCCCCATCTCCCTCAGCTGCTCCTCACAGGACTTGTTCTCCAGACCCCTCACCAGCTCTGTTGCCCTTCTCCAGCACTTCAATGTTGGTTTTGTGGTGAGGAGCCCAAAACTGGACACAGCCCTTGAGGTGGGACCTCACCCCCTCAAGGTGCCCAGTACAGGGGGACCGTCAATTCCTTAGTCCTACTCACTTGATGGTGAGCACCTACACTAATGGTGTAAGGGTCAAGACAGGACAAGGTTACGCTGGATCACCACAGCACATAGAGAAGCCAATAGATGCATCATGGGGCTGGATGGACATACCTGCTTGGAGGCTTCCACACCCATAATATATGGACATCTGGGGATAAGGCACCTGTGGGCATGCAGAAGTCAGGCACAGGCATGCGTGCTTTTCATCACAGCCATGCATGGTTCCCTGTGGCACTCATCACTGCTGTTTATTCTCTTCCTCTGGAAAAAAATTGAACTGAACACAGCTTTTCTCCAAGTCTGTGCCAAACCTGCCTTCAAGGATGCCAGTGACAACCCAAAGCAGCTGCTGTCAGGCTGTGGTGGGGACAGCAGCGCTGGGTGCAGAGCCATTGCCACCACCCGGGCTTGCTCCTCTGAACCTTGCCGGCGCCTTGGGCACCTGCTCTACAATCAGCCCTAATGTCCTCAAATAAGCATCTCTTGTGCACTTTCCTCAAGGGCTAAGGTAATGTTTTCTACTTACGGCCACTTGTGAAGACCACTGAAAAATGGCAGCTGGCGCTGAAAGCGGCGGCCCACTTATTTAGCAAATTTTCTCGCAGATAGCACTTATGCTCTTGACACTGCAGCTGCTACTAGTTCCTACCTACGGGAATCTTTCAGAATTTCTTTAGATGAGGACTTCTAGCATGTCAGAACAGGTTTCTGAGCACAACTTACAAGCCTTTTACCCAGCCAGATTGAGTTAAACCTTCAGAGAAAGCTCGGGTTTTATCTTGGCTACCTTCGAACATGAGAGCTTGATCGCGTCGTGTTTAAAATGGGCTGGAAAACACACACACAGTCATCAAAGTCATTAACTAAAGCATTAGCCACCTACACACTGCCTAGGTTTCTGCCTCTCTCCCATGACCATGGCCAACAGCTGGTTCCAGGTAAGGTTTGTAACTCTGGGGCTCGTGAGCTGGTGTCCCTGGAAGGCCCTTGGCCACAGAGTTCCGCCGCCTAAACAGAAGCAAAGTTTGCTGGTTTCTGTGAGGCACCACAACCCCCATTGCATCAGCCACACTCCCTCAGAAGCACATTGAGAAATCTGCAGCTCTGTTGGAATTTACTTCCTTATTTTGCTTTATGCAATTTTACAAATTTGTATTTTTTTTTCCGTTCCAACCACGAGATCTTAAAAATACTGCAGGAAGGATATAAGGAAAAGGTTCCTTTTTGTCCTTTAAAAGCCTCAGTATTTTCAGGTTAGAAGCTCAGAAACAGCGCACTTTACTCTGGTAGCGATCTTTATTTTGGACATAACACCAAATTGCAACCTTTTACTGTCTAATGACCATTACTGATTATTCCATAAAATATAACCACTTTTTTAAAGCTGCTGTTGATCTGGTAGGTGCTTTTGGCTACACACATAACTTCAGGTACCCATATCTCCTTATATCAGACAGCTCACTTCTCTACCCTAGTACATATCACTTTAATTTGAGTTAACACCACTGCAATATATAAAGAACGTCCCTGACACTCAGATGAAAGATTTGACTGAAGCATCACAAAAACGCGTTGAGCAATCAACACCAACACACAGCTAAAATAGATCCTCTTTTTTGCATGGGAGGACATCCCTGCTGACATCTCAAGCCTAATATAACATGAAATTAGCAGAAAAGCAGCAAGAAAAATCCACCTCCATAACTTACGTCAACTGTAAGACAGTGTGTGATCCTCTGGATGTGCTCCATTAACACAGTCAAACTTCTAGAAAGTCTAATATAACCTCTGATGGAGGGACCAAAACGTCCCCTATGAAATGTTCTAATTCTTTTGGGAATATGCTAGCAAATCTATCACAAATAAGACTTGCACAGATGACCTGGAAGTCCTGGTAGACAACAGGATGACAATGCTGTTGTCATTGTCGCAGCCAGCAATGTGCTCTTGTAGCCAAGAGGGCCAATGGCATCTTGGGGAAGAAGAGCATGGGCAGCATGTGGAGGGAGGTCATCCTGCACCTCTGCTCTGCTCTGGGAAGGCCTCATCTGGAGCACAGGGACCAGTTCTGGGTTCCCCAGTTCCAGAAGAACAGGGAACTTCTGGAGAGGGGACTGCAGAGGACCACAAAGACGATTAGAGGCCTGGAGTGTCTCTCTTATGAGAAAACGCTGAGGGATTTGGGTCTTTTTAGACTAAACATGCGGAGGAACTTTTTTACCTTGAGGGTGGCAGAGCCCTGGCAGAGGCTGCCCAGAGAGGTGGTGAAGTCTCCATCTCTGGAGACATTCAAACCCTGCCTGGACACCTGCCTGTGGGTCCTGCTCAACGAGGACCCGCTGTGGCAGCGGGGCTGGAGGAGATGATACCCAGAGATCCCTTCCAACCCCATAGCATTCTGTGACCTACTGATACCCAAAGTTACTGTTGTAAATTAAAATACATTATTAAAATACCGTATATGCCTCTTGGCTCCCTCTGAGAACAGGACAGCATGTAATATCCCTTTTTCGTGGCCTTTTTCACTGTGAACTTTCACAAACATCCAGGTGCTTTCCAGCAAAGCAGGACGAAAGCACCTGACGCTCGTTAGGTCTCCACTGGGCAGTAATGGAGGTGTGACTGCGCTTTTACTGTGTGGTATGTCTTTTCCCATTCAATACAACTGGGGAAATTAATAAAACATGAAACAAACAGTAAAATCCAGATAGTTTCTGGCTTTTCCAGAAGCGCTTGGGAATGATGAGGACACAAAGCAGCTTCTCACTTTTGTAAGGTCTCTGGAAGGACCAGACATGACACAAAAGTTTTATCCTCAGGATAAAAGGCCCAATGTTTTTTCTTTTCCTCTGAGCTCCTTCAGGCCACCAGGCACCCCACAGACAGAGCTACAAACACACATTCATAGAATCACAGAATCATTTTGGTTGGAAGAGACCCTTGGGATCAGTTCATTTGCTTCTTCGATATTTCTTGAAGAAATTAATCTGTAAATAACAATGAGAGGTTTTTAGGGGTTCCCTGACACACCATGGGGAGCAACCCAATGAAACATCTCAGGACACCACAGGAACCAAGTTGGAAGGTAATATTTTTAGCTATTTATGTATCATTCGTGGCGTTAGTCAGCTCTCACAAGACCCCCACTGACCCACGCTCTGACAACTGCGACAGGCCGGGTAGCGCCTTACTCTCTAAAATACATAGAAATACTGGAAAGATTTGTCACGGAAGGGAGTATTCTTTGTAAGGCCACAGCTGTCAGAGCGTGGTCCTTGGGTGATGATGGGTGGGAATGTGGTCATTGCCATTACCTGTTTGCCATTCAACGGCGCAGCCTTTACTGCGCAGCTCACACCAGCGCGTTCTGCATCCCCGGTGTGAAGAAATCTCAAAGTAGCTGCCAAATTATTGGGAGACCCTCAAGCTGCCACCCTAGTTACCATCAGCAGAACTAGAGAAAGGAGGCACATGGCTATTAAAGCCATCAGCACGACAGCCCCATCTAAAAACCTTCCAGGAATGGAGATGGCAAAATAGACATTTATTGTTTTTTTTAAATCACATCTATATGGGCATCTGTTATAAATCTAATTGGGCCAAGTAGTTTAATTGCACTTTCCAATGCTAGCATCGATGCCAAAAGGAAGACTATTTCACACTTTCACATACCTTTTCTCTTTTCTTTTTTTTCTTTTCCCCAGGTTTCCATATTGCATCTTTCCTTTTGATCCGATTCCTTAATGCTGCATCACTCATTTGTCCTGGCAGGGATATCCTGCTTGTTTATAACTGCAGAATGTTTAATCTCTATAAATACTCTCTCTCTCTCTCTCTCTCTCTCTCTCAGGCTTCAAGGTCTACACTTTGAATATATCCAGAACTTTCAGGAGAAAACTTACAACAAAGTGACCAAAATTGGTCTGTGGTGCAGTACCCAACTGATTTCTGTTAATGCAAATTCCACCCCCTGATTTTAGGAAATAAACACAGGATGATTTTTCCCCACTATCAGTGTTTGACGTGAGACTCAAGGATACATTTAAATCAGACACACAGAACTCTTGGATTGATGTAAGAGTGTTAGGTTAAACTCATTTTTTTAAAAAATTATATTTTAATCCCTAAAGGATAAACATTTATCCTCTAAGATACAGGGATAAAGATTTTAATGGCATCTTGCTTTGGGATTCAAAATAAATAAGGCAAAGATGAGTTTCCATCTTCTTAAAACTAAATTACAGAGATTAAAATATATAAACACAAAATGAATGTATTCCATTTGCATATTATATTTCGCTCTTAAAGTTGATATTGAAGATTAAGGGTCAGCATTTAATCCTCACTATCCTAATCCCTAAAATTACAAAGACAGGCATAAGTGCATGTCTGCCTCACTAAATTACCTTGAAAGAAAGCAAATTCCGGATGAAAAGGGAAGCATATTTATATTATGGTGATTTAAAATCTGTCGCCTAAACACATCTTCTCCCCTCCATCCATTGACCTAAATTGCACACTAAAAGCTTGCTTGTCTGCAAATGGGCAGCTAACACTTTGAGACAATCCAGAGATTCTTCACTCACGCACAATCAGGCCAACTATTTTTCTGACTACAATAAACACTGTCTTGTTCCGATTTTGCAGAAACAAGAGCCAAGTTATGAACCGGGAGGATTTCTTTACGTTTCCCAGCCCAACTCTTAGATATAGATAATTCTAAATAAAAAAAAAATAAAATAAAAAATAAATTAAGATTCTGAGAGAGAAAACCCTATTGCTGAATATTAGTAGGTCAGGCATGCTCCGACTTAAGCAGTGGCAACTCCAAGGGGAATTACACCCGGGTGGATTCCCTACCTCCAGAGAAGCAAAACTCTAACATAAAACACATAAAAAGCGAAAAAAAAAAAAATTACTTATGCTAGAATGTTGCTTTATTCGGTGAGACACTCCCAACTATATGCTGTTTGGCTGCTTCTCTAAAACCTTGTGGTTGTTGATAGGTTACGTGGTGCAACTGGAATCAACGGTGGAGGTGCCATTGACTTGAATGGGACAAGGATGTCAACCCTCGCTTATCCACCCTGTTACCTTACCAGGAATATATTGCAATGAAGAAAAAATGAAACAAAAACACACACAAAAAAAACCCACCCCAAAACTCCCCAACAGACCAACCACCAAAAATACCAGGACGTGAAAACCTAAAAGCCAAGCGAGAGCTGCACTCTGAAATTTATTTTTGTGTTCCCTACTTTCTTTCTGAAGTTTGTTTAAAATATTTTTGCACTTTAAAGGGAGAAAAAAAAAATAAAAATAAATCTCTGTATAAAGCCTATTATGTTTTTTACCTGAAAGGACATTTTTATAACTGGCCATAAGGTTTCTTTCCGCTTATCAGGGAGTGTGGAGCTGCAATGCTATCACCACATTCAACTCGACTGACAAATATCTCAAGCTTAACTGAGTTTGTTTTTTTAACTCTGCACATTCCTCCATTCAAAGCAGATTTTAGAATCACCCTAAAATAGCTTTCCCGCTAATTTTCATCTTCTGCAGGTATAAAAAAAAACCACAAACCTCTCTCAGAGAGAAACCCTTCAATTAAAAGGTTCAATCATCTCAAAAAGAAAAAAAAAAAACCCAAACTCACAAGAAACGCTGCTGTGATATTTGGTATTTCGGAGCCAAACCCCTGCTGCTTGGCCGTGATAGTTATAAAAGCAGACTAATGAAAGCAGCAAAATTTACAATTAATTTTAATTCTGACGAAATCATACTGCTCTAATCAACTGCCTATCAAACGTCGGGGCAAATTACGCCAACAAAAATAATTATTAGGACAGGTTGGCGGAATAAAATTTTCCGTGCGCTCCATCTGCATGGAGAACGCCTGTGTGGGAATTACTTTTAATGAACAACAAATTACAATTACTAAACTAAACGAACCATCTGCCTTTTCTGTTTGTTTTCACAGCCTCGCTGGTACAGGGAGCAGCCCCAGCTTTAATTGCCGTTCAGCACGGCAGAGTGGCCGCACCGGCACAGCCACATCATTTCCACCCAAAAACCATAGCAGATGTGTCCTGGTTGGGGTTGGGTTGCTGGGTTTCTTCACCAAGAGGACAAGTATGTTTTATAAATACATTCAAAACATTAAACATGGGTGTTTTAATAATAATCATAGAGTCACAGAATCCTATGGTTGGAAGAGACCCCTGGGATCATCGAGTCCAACCATCAGCTCTGATCTACAAAGTTCTCTCCTACACCAGATCCCTCAACCTCAACACCACATCCCATCGACTCTGAAACACACTCAGGGATGGTGACTCCAACACTTCACTGGGCAGCCCATTCCAGTGACTGACCACTCTTTCTGGGAAGAATTTTTTTCCTAATGACAAGTCTAAATAATAAATAGTCATCATCATCATCATCATCATCATCATAATGTACATGCCTGTTTCAGACTGGAGGGCTTGTATGGCTAAATATCCCGAAACCCTAGATTAGCCCATGAAGTATTTGTGGGCCAATACAAGTAGAAGCAGATCTTGATGTGTTTTATTTATTAATGCTTTTATTCAAGTGAATGTTCCATCTCTAGTCTCTAATCAGTGAGCACTTTTTGGCCAAGGGTCACGCACGAGGACTTTCAGTAATGGCATCTTTTGATATAAACTTTTACCAAGCATTTTAAAAGCCCTCGTTTGGATACGCCATCTGGCATCTGCATTAATAGATAGATAGATAGATAGATAGATAGATAGATAGATAGATAGATAGATAGATATAAAAATATACATATATATATTTTAAAAATGGAAAACCAGTGTCTTATTAACCTATGTCCCATATTTGCAGAGCCTCCCCCGCTGGTTTTTGGGGGAGAATGCCACTGTTTCACAGTTGGAAGACTGACTGTCCCCAGCCTCTGAGGGGAAGAAGACTCCAACCTGGACACGAGCTGAGAAGAGAAACTCCACTTTGTGCTGGTGGGCGGCACAAAGGGGACGGCTGAGGAGAGACTTTTTGCTTCCTTATATTACTACCTCCTGGCTACATCAGCCATATTTTCTAAAAGCCTGGCTCATCGCTTATTATTAAAAAGCTTAAAAATATTCCTGAAATTGAACCTTTTCCCTTGAAGGGGCTGAACTGCCAGCCCTAGAGACAAAAGCTTCCTCTTTGCCTCAACGACTAAAATCCTCCACACTAAGCCGAGAAATACCACTGCTACAGATGAAAAAAAAAAAATAAAAAGAAAGAAAGAAAAGGGGAAAAAAAAGCCCCACACAACATGAAAAAGCCAAGACAACCCAACCCTAAGACTGTGTCAGTATCCAGAGAATCTTTCATTTCTCTCTGAAACCGTCCGCAAATGCCACCGTGTTATTTCAGGGTTGAATCCCTGTTTCAAAGGACAGTTTTAAGAAGGAAAGGATGGAAAAGGCTCATGTTTATTTTGAAGGGCTCTGGATCAGATCTTTGGGGCTGTGATCAATAAAAGTAAATCATTCTGGTTTTACATTCTGTTTTTAATGTCATTACTAGGTTTGTTTTCAATTTATTCTAACTTACTGTGGCAATGCGTAAGGCAAAATAAGTGACTGAGAGAAGGGACGTCTTGCTTCTAATTATATTAAATCATTTAATGAGCCGTGTCTACAGAGTGATGCAAAGGCAAACCAACTGCTATTTTCAGATCTCCACAAAGCTGGATAAGTGAAGGTGGCTTAAAATCATTCCTGTTTTAGGTCAGTGTTATTTTTCATTGTCCGTGCTGGGAGCTACCGTTCGTGGCTTCGGCATGCCAGATTCAGCGGGTGTGCATGGCAGTGCCCGCTCACACCCCCGTGTCTGACCTGGGGATTAACATAATCCCTACTGCCCTCCCCCTCCTGCACACCTCTGGCTAGGGCTGGAAATAACAACAGAAAAACCTGCTTCCTCTATGAGGGTACTTGACTGACAAACCCACGGTAGGGTGCTTCCATTACAATGTCGTGACAATTAATATTTCCAGTTAGGGAACTTGCAGCAGCAGTATTGCTAACCGTGGTTCTCTGCAGAGACACCTGGGAAAGATAGGATAAAAATCCCTGAGATGTTAGTTGGCTCAGGGAACACCTAATAAAGCTGTTTCGCTCTCTTCTTCCCTGCGCAATGGTCTTGTTGCTCTCGCTGTTTGGGCTTTATCTGAAATCCCTTCACTGCCTTCCCCACCGTTTCCCCTTCCAGGCTCTGCACACCTTTGTTTGGGCCAACGTTCTTTGCTCCGTAGTTCTCACCACTACAGCCCGGCCGCCTGGAAAAACTTCATCTCAATTCTCCCTTTGAGGTCTTTCCTCAAATAATCAATGTGTTTTCTTCCTTTCTACTGGAAGAAGCTTTTTCTGCTCTTTTTTTGGGTCAAGCAACGCTTTTCCCTCTTAAAGCTCTTCTTCAAGGCCCAGCGACATCCTTAAGCCTGGGAATTCCCCAGTGGGTTATTAATGCTCTGCTGGGAGATGGGAAACAAGAAAAGGTGAAAAATACCATGCTCAGCAACGGGCCCCTCCCTAAAGAAGATGGATCCCTCTATTGCAATTCAAACCCTCTGCTCTGCCTGCACCGCAGGCACCAGGGGTGCTTCCCAGCCAGGGAGTCCCAGGGCATGCCCTGACAGCTCCAAATCTCTGATGACCACCATCTTACCCCACACACATTCCCCATTCCCCTGCAGACCTGGCTGACACAAACAGACTGACTGGTCAAGGCAGAGGAGCCACCACGGTGAGACCCAAAGACCAAACTGGACCTTATATCCCACTTCCCCAATTCCCTTCTAGACCTGGTTGCCTCATGCAGATGGACTGGCCAGGCCAGGAGGGCCACCATGGCAAGACCCAGAGTCCAAGCTGGACTCAGCCTGGGTAGGTCTGGACTGTTTATTCTGATAATAACGTTCCATGTCATTCCTGTCTTGAGCTCTCAGCACAGGAAGGACATGAACCTGTTGGGATGGGTCCAGCGGAGGGCCACCAAGATGATCAAAGGGCTGGAGCACCTCTCCAACCCTACGCTGAGGGAGCTGGGGTTGTTAGCCTGGAGAAGAGAAGGCACTGGGGAGACATTAAAGCAGGCTTCCAGTGTCTGAATGGGCTACAGAAGAGCTGGGGAGGGACTCTTTGTCAGGGACTGGAGTGGCAGGACAAGACGTAATAGTTTCAAATTGAAAGAAGGGAGATTTAGATTAGATACCCATTTTTTGGGTGAGGGTGATGAGAGCCTGGCCCAGGTTGCCCAGGGAAGCTGTGGCTGCCCCATCCCTGGAGGGGTTCAAGGTCAGGCTGGATGGGGCTTGGAGCAACCTGGTCTGGTGGGAGTTGTCCCTGCCCAGGGCAGGGGAGATAGAACTGGATGATCTTTAAGGTTCCTTCCAACTCTAACCATTGTAATGATCACAACACTGAAGTTTGTCTTCCTAAACTTTGCTCAGAACAAAACACACCCAACAATTAATGATGCCCACCTCACAGAGTTAGCACGCTACTGTGATGGTGACAAAACTGCAGCACAAACCAGTGAGCTGGGCCAGGCTGTGCCTTGCGTGGGCCCACCTGGATTCTGCAGAAATAGCTACCACAGGAGCTGGGCAGCAGATGACCCATCCTCTCCCAGGAGGTGGAATAGGATCATAGAATCAGAACTGTCTAGACTGGGAGGGACCTTTAAGATCATTGAGTCCAACCACCAACCTGACTCCTATAAAAAAACCCATCACTAACCCATGCCCCCGAGCACAGTGTCAATCTGTCTTCTGAATACCTCCAGGGATGGTGCCTCAACCACTGCCCTGGGCAGCCCATCCCAAGGGTTAAGAACCCTTTCAGCGTACAAATTGTTCCTGATCTCCTATCTGAACTTCTCCTGGGGCAACTTGAGGCTGTTTTCTTTTGTCCCATCACCCGTTCCTTGGGACAAGAGACCGACCGCAGCTTCTCAACGACATGTGGTACTGAATCATATCTGCTCTTAGCATGATCTATAAAGTGTTTCCCATAGCCATCTGAGTTTAAAAAGCATAGTGAAAGTCTTTACTTTCTTTACTTGGGACATCAAATTATCCATAGAGTAAGGCAATGCTGATGAATTATTATTCCCACGTCAAAATGCAAATCCAGGGGAATCTGAGCGCTCATCTGAATGGAAACTTTTTGTCACGTTCCTTGAACAGAAGCAAATTAATTAGATGCCAAGTGGCCCTTTCTGCCTATTGTTTGTACCTCCAAATTAAGTAAATTAAACGCTAATTATGACACAGAGACTCCTCTCCCACGCTGAGTGATAAATTGACAAAACCAGCCCCATACCCAGCTGCTCAGATCGGGCTGTTTACTGCTGGAGTAGTACCTTGCCTGAGCAAAACTCAAATTGCCAATAGAAAGGCATCTTATTTGCATTTGAAACACTCAGCTCTTGCATTCATTTTTTGAAGTCTAAGGCTTTCCTCTGAGAACAGTCACCGAGGGAGGCAGGGAGATGGAAACACAGGAGTGACACCATGAATCACACCCTTGGCCCGACTGTGGTTGGCCATGACAGGCCGACTGTGCGAGTAGCTCCTATGGGACTCCCGGGAAAGCAGGGGACAAACACGAACCTTCAGAGAGCCTGAATGACCATGCAGGGTGATGAGGGATCCTTGCCTGATCCTGGCTTTTGGTTCGTGCCCTCATCCTTCTTTAAAAATCCTGTTTATCCAACTNGTGGTGGAGTCTCCTTCTCTGGAGACATTCAAACCCTGCCTGGACACATTGCTGTGGGACCTGCCCTGGGTGGACCTGCTCTGGCAGGGGGTTGGAGTAGATGATCTCCAGAGGTCCCTTCCAGCCCCATAGAATTCTCTGATTCTGTGATTCACTGCAGAGAAGGGAAGTTCCAAGCTGCACTGAAAGCCACCTCCCTCTCTACTGAGGGGAGCAAAGGGAGGATGTGGCTGGGTTTCTCTTGGTCTTTCCTCACTTCACAGACAGCCCCAAGCCATAGCACCTTGTGCTGTGATCCCTTCAGGTCTCACCGGGTCAGTGCCAGGAGGGGCGTCCTCCAAGGGCAACAGCTGAGAGTTTTGGTTGTTCGTTGATGGCACTCTCCGTCTAAATTAGTCATGAGTCAGTGCCCTGGCTGGGTGTTCAGCAGCACCCTCCTGTTAGGAAATGTTTTCTTTTTGGTTGAAACAAAGAGCAGATTTCATAACTGCTTGTACTTAATAAAGTTATTAAGTACGTGGCGCATTTTTTTTCAAAGGAGGAAGAGTGTTAAGACAAGTGTCTTGGCCAAATTTCAACCCGTAATTATGTTTTGCCTACCTACAGGCAATTCCCTGTGCAGTTTCACTTCAGCACAACCCTTTGCTTTACTTTTTTTTCTTTTTTTTTCCTTTTTTTTTCCCCCTCTTTCACCTGCTTTGCCAGCACTGGCTGCACAACAGCAAAGCACAGCCTTCCCCCCCCCAGCCTGCCAGGGTCTACGTGAAGATGGCCCTGCATGCACTTAGGCTGAGGGGGAATGGAGGAGCGCTGAATTTAATTAACATTGTTAAAACATTTTGAAAGCCTCTGAATAAAAGCTTTGCAGAAGTGTAAAGCATTACCATGGTTCCTACAGTCTATTTATTTAGACTTAATAAGATTCCTGTCCCACACACACGCACACACAAAAGCCACCGGTGGGTTTTTTTTCGCTCCGCCAAGTAAAAGCACGTTAATAAATAGTACTGGTATCCAAAGCATCAAAATTTCTTTTTGCCCAAGAACAAACTTTCCCGCCACGGCTGCTCTTTGCTCCCTTTGTCCCGGAAGAACCTGACAGACGAGTGCGCTTTGCTTTGAGGTGGAACCACCAGAAATTACAAACCTTGATCAAGAAAGGGAGAACGCAGATTCCGGCTGTGCCAGCTGCCCTCCGAAAACATGAGCTCCCAGCACCTTGGGGATGGAGCCCAGGGCTGGTCTGAATTACATATGAAAAGTGAGGTTTTCCGAGAGAATCGGGGTCTGACCCACTTAAGTCTTTTACGGGCTGAAACAGAGCGAAACTGCAACCGGGAACAAGTTGTGAGAGTTGGAAGGGATCTGGGGCAGCAGCTGCTAAATGCTTGCTGTCCGAAGCCCTGGCTGAGGGACAGGCAGATGTATTTCTGGCAGCTCAAATCTCCCCAGAGTTCAGACCCTCACCTCTCTTTCCTTTTCTCAGCAAATCTGAAGGTGGAGAAGCCTGGGCTGCTAATTTCTGCGCTTACAATTAAAGCATCAGAAGGAGAGATGGAAAATACTGGACATACTCGTCCTGAATTCCTGAATTAGTTCCTTCCACGCCCCACCTCTTGGCTGTTTCTTTTCCATGAATTTCTACGGACCAAATCTGCTGACCTAAGCAAGGAATTTGTTTCAGAAACAGCTATGTTTAAATGCATACTGCAGAATATCCGAGGAAAGCACATCCTGAATGTGTAAACCGAGCGTTCACGAAACAGCCAATTCCTAATGCTGCATTTGCAATCAATCAGGGAACAGAAATACACCAGGTGTCAGACCAAAACTAACCAACAGAGCACAAAAGTTTAAGTGTATTAAGTACTGAGAACGACTGCGGGTTGAGCAACAGCAGCAGGACCGAGCACCATTTTTCGGAAGGTATTTCTAAAACAAAAGAAGTTGAGAGAAGGTGATTTGAAAGAGAAGCCACATCCATCTGTTCAGCGCTCAGCCATGTATAAATGCTGAAGGCATGGTTATCGCCCCCTGGCCCACCTCAGTAGCCAACCATAGCATCCAGCAAGGCTTACAGCTGCGGGACAGTGACATGACAAGGTATGGACCCCAGCAGTATGACACAGGTGCCATGTCCAAACCCCAAGCCTGGCAAGATACTGAGTCAAACAACTGATTTGAGTACCCAAGTCTGACATAACAGTTGCGCAGGTGAAAATCAGAGAATGGGTTGGGCTGGAAGGGACCTTAAAGTCCATCCAGTTCCAAATCCCTGCCCTGGGCAGGGACAACTCCCACCAGACCAGGTTGCTCAAAGACCCATCCAGCCTGGCCTTAAACCACTCCAGGGATGGGGCAGCCACAGCTTCTCTGGGCAACCTGGGCCAGGGTCTCAGCATCCTCAGAGTGAAGAATTTCTTTGAGATATCTAACCTACATCTCCCTGCTTTCAGTTTAAAACTATTCCCCTCATCCTATGGCTCCCCTCCCTGATTAAGAGTCCCTCCCCATCTCTCCTGGAGCCCCCTTCAGATACTGCATCATCTGTATCTCGGAGACAGCCCCACCTCGAGCACAGGCGACCCTCCCACAATGGCCTTGGGCACATGTTGCTCCAGACAGGTGGCAGAGCAGAACTCAGCAATCCCCTACATGAGAGCACGTGAGTGTATCCACGGGGCTGATGAACAGGCACCCCAAACTGCCCCGGCTCGTGATTCCTCCTGCGAAAACCAGAATGGAGTCATAGAATCACAGAATCACTCAGGTTGGAAGAGACCCTTGGGATCATTGAGGCCAGCCATCAGCCCTCTTCTACAAGTTCCTACACCACATCCCCCAACACCACATCTCATCGATTCTGAAACACAGTCAGGGATGGGGACTCCACCCCCTCCTTGGGCAGCCCATTCCAGGCTCTGACCACTCTTGCTGGGAAGAATTCTTGCCTCATGGCCAGCCTAACCCTACCCTGCTGCAGCTTGCAGCCATTCCCTCTTGATCAATCGCTAATTGCCCACGAGAAGAGACCAGCACTAACCTCTCTACGATGTCCTTTCAAGTAGTTGTAGAGTCACTCAAGAGTAACTCCATTTATTGCTTGCATGGCCTTCAGCTAGTCTCCAATACCACTTCACCGCCAGATGTATCCAGAGTATCTGAGAGTTCGGCTCTAACAAATGTGCCTTTAACAGGGTCTGAAGGGTAAAGAAGTACCCCAGTGCCAGTGGCACCAACTGCAGCTACTGGTACTGATCCTGCCTCTCATCTTGCCTTTGAACACAGCACTGGGGGGCAGGTAGTTTCAACAACTGAATGTGCATATTCCATCAGTCCTAATTGGACTCCATCTTCTGCCAAGGAAGGGAGAGTCGGTGAGAGGTCCCAGGCTGAACACTCCACATTTTTTCATTGCAACTAATTCCCAATATTCTCAAACACACACATATATATACATATACATATGTTCATTTTGATAATTAATACCACTAGTTGTGCACGTGAATATTTAATGAGCCTTTCCACTAAAGGCTGAACAGTTTAAGGGACTGGTAATGGGAAACAGTATTTATTTCATTGGTGGTTTTTAGGATGCTGAAAATGGAAAGACAGCAAAGATCTGTCCCTTCCTCTTGCCTAGAACAGGGTTATTCCCTGTAGTGATTTGGCCAGATTAAAAATCAGCATTTAAATAGAAGTCACTAATTCAAAGGGGTAGTTCCAATCCAGAGCGAGGACAAGGCTTTTGCCTGCCAGCTGTCTGTCGGCCCATCAGAAGCGGTCAGGCACTCCCACCCCGCCTTTTCATCGGGGCATAAGTCATCAAAAGTCACGACTGCCCTTCATTGGGATCAGGGCTACCAGCAGGAAAGCCAAGAAGCGATAGGTCGGGTGCCAGCACCCTCCTCTGTGCCCTGGGACCAGGCATGGACTGGAGCCCTTGCACAGGGAGATCCATCGCCAGGTCCCCACCGCGAGCGGGTCGTGCTTCTCTGCCCTTGTGACTGCCAAAAATTCATTAAAATGATTTTTTTTAAAAAAATCCCTGCACAGATCGAGGCCAAACGGCTCGAAGACACTGCTGAGCTGCAGGGACTCCTGGACACGAGGATTAAAAGAAACTCTGCCCATTTCTACTACGGGGGCTAAACTCATTTGGATGTGAATTGTGCATTGTGGTCCCCAGGCAGAGGGGGATTCTGTAAAACACGGCAATGGTCTGTGAGAGGCACCTACCATTGTTTATTGTCGTATTTGTTATTGTTATTTATAGCGGCGTAACCCAGGCGAGTTCCCAAAGGGTTAATGCCAACTAGATGAGCTGAAATTCATGAGCATAATCCTAAACAAGTGAGTTGAAGTTCTATCAGGTCTATTTCATAGCATCAGGGATTACCGCTCGCAGCCTAATCCTACTGAGCCTAAGGGAGGGACGCTGCATTGTATTTGAAATCCTGGCCAGGAAAGAACGGAAGGTTAAATGGGTGCCTTGCTCTGTAATCAAATATCACAGGCACTACTTATCTATTCAATGAACGACTAACGTAGAAAATCAATTAGGAAACAAATAGCTGCTGCTTTTGAATTTATTTCCCACCACCCCCCCAACAAAAAAAGGGAGAGCGAGGCGTAAAGGCTTTTGTAATATATGTTTATCAAAACTACAGCACGCCATCCCCGGCAAAATAATTCCCCATGTAGACTCTCCGTGGCTGACTAGAAGGCAGGAAGCACCCCATAACGACTGCTGGGGGTTTAATGCTATTAAGCACCGAGGCTCTTTCCAAGGCTGGCGCCCTTCTAAACACTGGCAACGGCGCATCACCTCGGGGTACAAAGCGGCCGGCAGAAGCTACGCCTGCAAAAATATCAACCCACAGCAGATAACTGGAGTGTGCTCACATGGAATCATAGAGTCATAGAACACATCTCCAGCAGTGGGTGACCCAGTGCCTGAAATTATGCATCAGTTCGTGTAGAGCGTTTCTCTTGGGCTACGCATCGTCGCCTTTTGTTCGCCTGGTTAAAAATCCCAGGAGAGCTGAAAAAAAAAGGCTGAAGCTCCTGCTGGTCTTTGTTCCCAGCAGGGTGAAGTCCCTTTTGGTGGTCTTGAGGTTAACACCCGACCCCCGCTGACTTTCTCCCCCCGGCTTCAACCCTCCCTACACTCTTCCCCCCCAACCCCATACCTGTCATTGTGAATAGACTTCACAGCCCGCGCGCACAGACAAACGGCCTGACCTGCCCGGCCAGCCCGACCCCTGGGCAGGAAGGAGATCACATCTGGTTATTAATATGGGGACATTAAATAAATAAATTAATAAATAAATAAACAAACAGCAAACGAGCGTGATCTTGCAGGCAGTGGGAGAAGAGAAGCCGGAGAAGCCGGCTGGCAATTATACAGTCGGCGCTGGGTGTCACTCGGGGAGCACGTTAGCCTGATATGATGGTCCGAGAATGCTAAAAGCCTTCATTTTGCTCTGATTGAGGGGGTTTCAAATACAGTCTTCCCCCGGCAGCTCTGAGAGCCGGCAAGAGAAGTTAGCCCAAAGCACTTAAGTCTCCAGCTTATCTGTTCTTACACTGCCCGATTTCTAGTCTATTTTACACGGCTTTATAATGTAAAACATTTGTAACCAAAAACTGATGTAACTAGAAAAAAAAAATAAAAGCCATGATTTCACAGTAGAGGAGGGCACCTGATAAGTGGAACAAAAAAAAAATCTCAATATTACATTGCACCCTCTCACTATCCAGACTTTTCAGTTCATTAATTCGAGGCATGTGCACATCAGATGGTTTAAACACACTTAATTTATATGATTGGCTAAAATACACAGAAACACATTTGTGCATGCTTGTGATACGTATTCTATGCCCACAGCTCTATACAGTGGGGATCCAACAGTGTCATGTGTGACATCTTGGTGCCACCAAAGTCAATAGAAAATGTACCTTCTGCTCAAGCCAGGCCAAATCTTAACCCTTTCTAAACGACAACAGAGAGTCTCACTGGGGTACAAAGTGAGAATATCACACCTTTATAGAGCCAGATACTTATTTCTATTTGCCCCACTGGTTAGGCCTAAAAAAGAATGGTAGGCCATGGTTCTGGAGCTCTTCTATGCTGTCTTTTGCCACACATCCCAGCCTTATTGATGCCACATGGAAGACTTTTGGTGTCAGCCCAGCACAGGTCCAGCAGCATCCTTCCCAGAGGGTGCCCTGACACACCAAGGGGTCACTTCTCTAACCACCACGGGGAAGGCAGAGGAGCATAGTCTACAGAGAAGTCTCAAGGCGGTGTCAACATAATCTCTGTGCTTGAGACTGGGCCTAAATGGTCTCCAGGGGTAGCTGTTATTAATGCTTCCAGCCCAGATAGCTGAAATCAGCTGTCATTCGTTTGCTTTTGCTGCAAACCACCACCAAGTCTTTTTCCTTGCTGCGGTCAGATGGAAAAATTCCCTTTCAAATTACATTGGGCCAACACCCAGGATGGGCCTTCTACCAGCGATGTGTTCATCTTGTGATCCCTGAGTCTGAAAAGGGAGTTTCATAGCACTGGAGGTGGGAAGTGTCCAGCTTTCCAACAGACTGCTAGCGCTTGTTTTCAGCTCTGATAGGCCTTGAGATGTCAGACCTTCAAACTGAAACACTATTATGTATGGAAAAGCTATTATAGGAAAAAACGCAAGATGTTTCTGAAATATATTAGTCACAAAGTCACAGCGGCGGTTTTTCCCCTTAGTATTAGTGGAGCTTGGCTTGCTACATGCAGCCATATGAAAAAAGAGCATTGATACAGTTAAAGAGCGCTCTACAAATTTCTCACATATTTTTCCTAATGCAAAATATGCAGGAGGTTCAAAATGCAGGATAGTTTCCTGTGGGATGGTCAGCGTACCTTTTTCTGTCTTCATTACTTATAACAACGCGGCCAGCTCAAGCTTGAGACAATAAAACCTTTATCCCACTCATCCCAAATAATTAGAAATGCATATTTGATAATGTACACAAACACTCAGGCGTGTATACACAAGAGAAAGTGGGAAAGATTATTGGCAGAAAAGAGGAAAAAAAATATGAAGGAGCTCAGGGCTTCTTGGCAAGAGGGAAATCAGGCTAAGTACTGCAGAAATCACAGCCTCCCAGGCATGGATGGCACAGTGAAAACAGGCACATAGAGACATTGGTAGAGCAGGGAGAAGAAAGAAGATGATGAAGAAGGCAAAGACAAAGAAGACGATGAATTCAAAAAAGAAGAAGATGAAGAAGAAAAACAAGAAGACGAAGAAGAAGAAGAAAAACAAGAAGATGAAAATGAAGAAGAAGAAGAAGAAGAGAAAGAAGAAGAAGAAGAAAAAGAACAAGAACAAGAAGAAAAAGAACAACAAGAAAAAGAAGAAGAAGAAAAAGAACAAGAAGAAGAAGAACAACAAGAAGAAAAAGAAGAAGAAGAAGAAAAAGAAGAAGAAGAAGAAGAAGAAGAAGAACAAGAAGAAGAAGAACAACAAGAAGAAAAAGAAGAAGAATAAAAAAAGAACAAGAAGAAGAAGAAGAACAAGAAGAAAAAGAACAAGGAGAAGAAGAAGAAAAAGAAGAAGAAGAAGAAGAAGAAGAAAACCAAGAAGAATGTGGTCCAGCCTTAGGTGTGTGCAACTGAGGTGACAGAGAGCGAACCAGGAGGCACAGATGACACTACATATGGTCCGGAGGGAGGTGGCATTTTGGAGTGAAATTCCAAGCTTGAGGCAAGAAAGGAAATGTTTCTGACAGGTTGGGGCCTCCCAGGGTGGAGGCTTGCTGGGTTTTTTAATAGTAGCTGCTTGAAAAATGCTCCCAAACGTGGAACAATTCAGGAGGAGAGATGGGGCTGTGGGTGAGGTGACCTAGAGCCTACGCTCAACAAAGCATGTCATAGGTGACCAAGACCCAGTCACTTGGTTTCGATCTGTAAAAGATATTTTTATATCTTTCTTTTATAAAGATCAGACATTCTAGTGGGAGGTGTCCCTGCCCCTACCCAGGGCAAGGAGGGTGGAACTTGATGATCTCTAAGGTCCCTTCCAACTCTGACCATTCTATGATTCTATGATTGAGGAGTGGGTTGTGTTCCAGCAACACACACGCTGTATAAAACAGGGGAGCTGTTTGAGTGAGAGGGAAAATACTTCCAAATTCAAGTCCTCTCCTCTTGTTCACACCCTCTTTGCAGACGGGTCTCTCTGACTCTTCCTTTGTAACTGGCCTCTTCTCTAGAGCACCAGAAACAAATGGAAAAAAAACCTAGAAATAAACTCTGGGAGAAAAACAGAAACAGTAACCATCAATTTCAGCAAGAAATTACCCAAATAACAGAACTTTTTGAACTGGATAATTTCTCACAGTAGTGACAAACCACAGCAGCCAAACCACAGGAGAGCTGTGTCCCACTCCATTGAAAGAGCTAAGAAACACTGTCGTTTTGGAAAACTCCTGGGTCAACTCCATTCTTGGAGTAACGCTCCCCGAGATCAGCAATGCTGCCTCAAAGATGGATTTGGCCCACATTCTTCCCGCCTCTTCCCTCTCATCACCATTTTGATAGAAAACAAATGATTTTTATTAAAGCTCCAGACACATTCTGCAGAGGATAAAAAGTCACACATTCAGTAAAAAAAACCCAAAACTGTATTTTTCCTGTATCTTTGCAAGCGTTTAGACTTTGTTCATCAACTTGACCTTTCTATGATTCTAAAGGAAACACCTCACGGACTCTGCTCATGCCATTGGCAGCTGAATGCATTATCCTTGTGGCAAACTGAGGAAATAATCTTCACCAAAAACTAAATGTTAGATGAAAAGTTGGGGGATGGGGTATAGGAATGAGAGCCTGGCATTGGTTTTAACAACTAAAACAAACAAACGGTTCTTGGAAACAACTGCAGTCGTTGATGAAGCCCAGAAGGTGTTGATCCAGCCCAGCCAGGCTCCCTGCAAGGTGGCAGGGACACCTCCCAGCGCACCAGGTTGCTCCAAGCCCCTTCCAGCCTGGCCTTGAATCCCTCCAGGGATGGGGCAGCCACAGCTTCTCTGGGCAACCTGGGCCAGGGTCTCACCACCCTCACACCAAAGACGTTCTTCCCCACATCTCATCTCCAGCTCCCCTCTTTCAGTGTCAAACACTTCTCCCTTGTTCTGTGGCTCACCTCCCTGATCCAGAGTCCCTCCCAATCTCTCCTGGAGCCCCTTGAGGGACTGGAAGGGGCTCTAAGGTCTCCCTGGAGCCTTCTCTTCTCCAGGCTGAACCTCTCCAACTCACAGCAGAGGGGCTCCAGCCCTCCCAGCATCTCTGTGGCCTCCTCTGGACCTGTTCCAAGAGGCCCATGTCCTTCCTGAGATGAGGATTCCAGAGCTGGACACAGTGCTCCAGGTGGGGTCTCCCCAGAGTGGAGCAGAGGGGCAGAATCTCCCCACTCACCCTGTTGGGATGCCGTCCAGGATGAGGTTGGCTTTCTGGGCTGCCAGCTCACACTGCCAGCTCATATTGAGCTTCTCATCTCCCAACATCCCCACGTCCTTCTCCTCAGGACTGCTCTCAAGGCATTCTCTGCCCAACCTCTATTTGTGCCATGACCCAGGAGCAGAACCTTCCACTTGGTCTGGGTGAACTTCATATAAAGGTTGCTTTTAGTCATCAGCACCCCCCTGAGCTGGTTCTCCCCTGGAGCTCCCTGTGCCATGGGGATTCCGCTCTCGGTACAAACAAGCTTAGGAATGCCCCAGCTGCTGCTTGTCATGGTCCTTTTCCCAGTATACCCCCTGTGTGGCCTGTGGTGGTAAAGATGGAGCAGACTCAGGGGGCTCCCTGCCAGACAGGGACTCCCTGATGGGAGTTGAGCCACCCTGCCCTCCCCCGCATTGGGGAAAAGGCACCAAATCTCCCATTTCTTCTGCTCCATTAATGGCAGAATGGGAGCAGGGCCAAGGCCCGAGCAGGCTGTCCCGTCGCTGCACGTTAGTCATACCTTTCCTTATTTCATGTTTTCTCCAGTGACTAATTCTCTCTTTGAGAGTTTGAACCAGATACAAACTGCTGGAGACAGTGATAACCGTGTAGAAGCCCAGGGAGGTTGTGGAGTCTCCTTCTCTGGAGACATTCAAAACTCTCCTGGAGGCATTCCTGAGTGACCTGCTCTGGGTGTTCCTGCTCCGGCAGGGGGATTGGACTGGAGGAGCTTTCAAGGTCCCTTCCAATCCCTGAGATTCTGTGATTCTGTGGTTTCATGAGGACATAGAAAATTAAAAAAAAAAAACCCAACACTTACATAGTTTAACTTTCCTGAAAGAGGGAGGAGAATCATCATCAGCATTTCAATCCTAATTTTGCCAAAAGATATTCAGTGAGCTACAGCCAAGATAAATGCATATTAACATGCTTCTTTTGCTTAACTAATTAGCAGTATTACAGGGTTCAGCGGTGACACTTCAGCAGTAATTGATCCTCTGATGGGTTTTTTGGCACATTCCAAACTAGCCAAAGCACCCAGCCAAGGGGCTGTGGGAGGACACAGGGTGGCAGCCAGCCCCCGGGAGCCAGTCCCCACCTTAGCGTCACCCCAGGATGCTCAAAACACCGGCGACCGATGAGGGGAGCCAACAGCCCTCGGCTGATTCCTGAAAAATCACATCCTGAAGCCCCTCTGCTCATTGAAATTCAGGTGGTGCCTGCCCTAAGCCGGCCTTGGTGTGTGCTCACACGGGGAATCGGAACGTCCTGCCTCGCTCCGGAATTAGTATCTCATTCCGGATTTTGTGCTCACCTGGTGGGGAGGGCGTTTGGCATCGTGTTTTCACGTCACTTCACACTAGCACAGGGCAGCTTAGTTACTATACATTCCTTTCGCTCCCAAACCCTAATGTGAAAGGTTTTAACGTCCAGCAGCGGGAAGGCCAGAACAATCCTGAAGTCAACACAGCTCCCTCAGCATGGGTTCAACCACTACAGGCACCCCATCTGTATTTCACCAGGTACCCTAATAACAATCAATAACACATTAAAGTTAGCACTGAACGGAGCACACTCCAAAGAGCCCGCCTGAGTTACGCCGCAGCCTTGCAGTCCCCACGCAGGAACAACATCTTCTGGTTTGCACCAGCTCATGAGTGTCTGGGGTGAATATCTGCAGATAGATGGATGGCTAATTAGCTATTCCTGCTCTTCAGGGGCAACGAATAGTCAGCTGCCCACAGGTGTCTGCTGCCCAAGTCACTATGTATGGCCATAAACTGGGAGAACAACAGGAGGCAGTTGTCTACTGTGACGTGGATGGAAGAAAAGACGAATCACAGAATGCTATGGGGTTGGAAGGGACCTCTGGAGATCATCTACTCCAACCCCCTGCCAGAGCAGGTCCACCCAGGGCAGGTCCCACAGCAATGTGTCCAGGCAGGGTTTGAATGTCTCCAGAGAAGGAGACTCCACCACCTCTCTGGGCAGCCTCTGCCAGGGCTCTGCCAGCCCCAAAGTGAACAAGTTTCTCCTCATGTTTAGGTGGAACTTCTTATGTTTCAGTTTGTGTCCATTCCCTCTTGTTCTGTCCCTGGGAGCAGTGAGAAGAGAGATGCTCCAGGCCCCTCATCATCTTTGTAGCCCTAAAGAAGGAAGCTGGATGCTTCTTTCCTTCCCTCACGCAAAGTATTAGGGGGAATTTAATTCTTCAGGGTAATTCAGAGCTGGAGTTTTCCTGTCTCATCTGTCTGAGCAGGAGGTGGCCTAACCACTTAGTGTAGGCACTAAACACAGAGGAAAGAAAGTCATGGATTAGAATGTGACAGAGACAGAAAACAAGCTGGGGGGACTAACAGGCCATTTAACAGGACAAAAGTTAGCTCTGGGTCTTTTAAGACCAAACTAGGACCGATTTCACAGAAGGTATAAAAGAATTTGTGCCAGTCAAGACCAGCCGAAGAACTGTCAGGAGCTCCAGGGTGGTTTAAAGCCACCTGAGCACGCAGCTGGAATTCAGGATTGACAAACACATCCAAGAGAATGCACACTCAAAGGAATAATCTGAACCCATCAAACGTGTGACCGGTGTCTACGTTAAACGTAACCGCTCCGGGAGACTTGGGTATCAGTAGGAATGGGGGTGTGCAAAGAGACATGCAAAGAAAGGCAACATAATTCCAGCACAGAATGTAACAGGATTTGTTTAAAGCAGGTTATATTTTTGGATGCTCCAGGCATGGGACAGTAAGATCATACGGTTCCGCTGAGAACAGCATGTTCAGTTCTGAAATATCTGTGTATCTCCAGAAAAACTTAGCGAGGGTAGCAGGAGTTCAGGGATCAGTGATGGGATTAGCAGAAAGGGGGAAAAACTTCCACTAAAAGCGACACTGAACAGATTGAAATTCTTTGGTGTAGGAACAGTGTAAGTAAAAGACAGACAAGATAGAAAGACCATAAAATAATCAAAAAGATAGTGATGAAGACTGTAGGGAAAGGTCGTGAAGCGAGTAAGAGCGCGTGATCTTTCCTGGTCTGTTACCAGATGAATAAACAAACAAAACTTAATAATTTAAATGAATGACGGAAATTTTTGAAAGCTGAAAAATGGTATTTGTATGCAGGTGGAATTAACCCGTGGAACTCCTTCCCACTGCCTGTGCTTGCACCAAGAGTTGAGTTTATACACTGATTTGATGCTTGCGTACATACAAGACCACCCAAAGATCATAAAAAGAAAAAAAAAAACCCTGATTTCCTGTGATGTTGATTCATTGTTCTTTAAGTACAGGGGATGCAGGAGAAGGAAAAGAGTTTTCCTGTATGAGCAGCATTACTCCATAATTTGCCCATGGAAGATTTTTGCTGCTCTGCTCCAAGAAGCAACCGCTGGTACCAGGCTGGAGCGCAGAGATGAGATCAGGTGGACTAATGGTATAGTTTGCTGTGACAGGGCGACGACTGCAGTCTTGGCCTGTTAATGTGTTGCTGCTTCTAAAAACGTGTTTTCCTCCATTGGAGGCAGCCTCTGTGACAGAGCTGCTCCTCTGACTTCATTTGCAAGGGTGCATTTTTCATGGGGACAGGCTGGAGAGATACCTCAGGATTATGTGACTCAGAAACGGCTCCAAAGGGGAAAGGAATATTCTTTACACCAGGACCAAATCCTAATAACTTCAGCCCTGCAAAAGTGTCTGTAAGACAACAGTAAGTAACTGGAAGGAGGAAATTAGAACAGAAACAGAAATCTAACCTTTAGCTGTGCAGACACTAGCAGATACAGAGCTTTGTGCAGGATTGCACCGGTGACGGTGGCAGCCTGGAGAAACTATGGACACACGTAGTTTTAAATTCTGCTTATGCTCTTGGGAAATATGCGCTTCCAGATGCACACACGTGTGTGCAGGTAGATATGCAGCCTTGAGGAAAAGGACTTGGGAGGGATGTTGGGTGAGAAGCTCAACATGAGCCGGCAGTGCACACTGGCAGCCCAGAAAGCCAACCCCATCCCGGGGCTGCATCAAGAGAAGTGTGGCCAGCAGGTCACGGGAGGTGATTCTGCCCCTCTGCTCTGCACTTGTAAGACCCCACCTGGAGTACTGTGTCCAGCGCTGGAGTCCTCCAGCGGAGGGCCACCAAGATGGTCAGGGAAATGGAGCACCTCTGCTAGGAAGACCGGCTGAGGGAGCTGGGGTTATTTTGCCTGGAGAAGAGAAGGCTCCAGGGAGACCTAATAGCAGCCTTCCAGTATCTGAAGGGGGTTACAGGAGAGCTGGGGAGAGACTCTTTGCCAGTGACTGGAGTGACAGGACAAGGGGTAATGGCTTTAAATTAGAAGAGGGGAGATTTAGATTAGATATTAGAAAAAAATTCTTTGCTGTGAAGGTGGCGAGACCCTGGAACAGGTTGCCCTGAGAAGCTGTGGCTGCCCCATCCCTGGAGAGGTTCAAGGCCAGGCTGGATGGGGCTTGGAGCCACCTGGTCTGGTGGGAGGTGTCCCTGCCCAGGGCAGGGGGGTTGGATGATCTTTGGGGTCCCTTCCAACTCTAACCATTCCACAATTCTATGATTCTATATAGGCAGACAGAAAGACAGATAGGTATTTCTTCACATACGTGAAGAAATTAAGAGGTATGCTTAATTACATTTCTGTAGGGTCTGTTCAGACTGCCAAACACGCTGGGGGCCAGCCTCTGCTGGCTTAGAGATGCATTTTCCTTTCCCCCAAGGCCACGCTCTGTTTCCTATTCCAGACAGTATTGAGCTTACCTTCTAAATCTATTAAGACAAACAACTGCAAGAAGTAAAGGAGAGACGTCTGTTTAGTCGCCGTTGTGAAGACGTGAAGCACGAAGCCTTTGTATCTGCCGAGCACAAAAGCTGTGTGAACTGGGATGCGGGCTCGAACTCTGCAAGGTGAGATTTCAGAGCTCTCCTTTTATTGATTCCCAGCTCAGCTCTCTTCCTCACCATAAAAAAAGATACTGCACACAACACAGCTCTTCAAAACCAGCACAGCTCTCACCCTTCGTATACCCCAAAAGGCTTTAGGTAAACAGTGCCATTTGTTTACAAGTTTTGAGTCCACAGTATTTGAGCTGTACAGTGGAGAACTCACGAAAGAAAGAAACACCCAAGAAAGACTTCTCAATCCAGGTCCTACACGTAATATGTTGAGTCTAGATGCTACCACAAACCCTTGGGGTTTTTTTGTTGTTTTTTTTTCTTCCAAGAAATGGGAAAAAAAAACCCAAACCAAACACTTAAAGAAGCTGACAAGTGTCTAACTGAAAAAGGATTTGCTCCTTCTCAAAACTACCCATCAGGAGTCCTAATGACTAGTTCCAAAGATGTCCAGACCTTGAGTTCTATAAGTCACGGGCATTCAAGCATCGTGGAGATACTGGTAAAGCCTGACACGCTACCAGAAACACCAGTGGATGTAGGAAGAGGGAGGCAGAGCACATTGACGGGGTATCCAATCCAGCATTGCCTACAAGACCATCTTAGCAAGTTAAAAACTGACAGAGGACATCCACAGCTTGAGTCCAACACCTATTTCTAAGATGCATCTGCAACAGGGTTAGCCTCAGGGGCCAATATACAGTAGTGCTTTCAAATCTGCCCAATGAGTCTAGGACACAAATATGGTAAAATTAGTCTTAAATTACGTTTTTGTGGCCTGTGATCTTTTTCATCTGAGAGCAGACTTCTGATATATTTCAGCAGGGTCCTGACTTCCTCCTGGGTCAAAGATTTGGAGTCACAGAAATCTCTGGACAAACAAGGACATAAGGTTTTTGAAAAGAACTTGCAGTTTGGCCTCGTTTTTTCCACCAGCTTCATTCTTCCTAATTTCCAGTCATTCATTAGCTCCACACAGATCTGCAAATGCCAAAGGGTGTTTCCAAAATAGCAACATCTAGATACTAAAAGCTGTCTCGTTTCAGTCGTAAAGCAAGCAAGCCTTTTTCCATGCTCTCATCACTCGCAGACACAAAGAGCAAGAATACAAAGACCCTCCTTCGACTTTGTTTCATTGTTAGAGCTGTAAAAATGTCAAGCTTCTGGTCATTCACAAAGTGTTTATTCAATAAGAAAACTTTAGTATTTTTGCCTCTGTCTGTTTCTCGGAGAGCGAGTCTTTGTCTGAGTCACACAGAAAATAGGAACATTGTTGTTTGAATGGAGTGAAGCTGCACCGGGAGAAGTTCAGAGTGGGCATTAGGAAAAGGTTCTTCAGGGAGAGGGTGGTCAGTCCCTGGAACAGGCTCCTTGGGGAAGTGGTCACCACACCGTGACCATCAGAGTTCAAGGAGCATCCGGACAACGGTCTTAGTCACCTTACTTCCAGGTAGTCCTGTGAGGACCAGGGAGTTGGATTCGATGATCCTTATGGGTCTCTTCCAACCCTAGATACTCTAGGATTCTGTGAGTGAGAAGTGTCCTTCCTTCTCTTCTGCCATGAGAGCACAGAGTTCTGAATTCAGCATAAGGATAACATCAGTCATTACCTGGTGTCATACTTCAGCCCGTTGAAACTTTTCAGGATTTCCTACCAAAAACATCTTCCTTCGTAACAAAGCAGTTTGGAGACAACTGACCTCTCCCAGCCATAGGCCAAATTACAAGTTTAGGATGTCAGTGGAAAAAATTCCATATAAGTCAAACAGCTTTAGAAGGAGACAATATAACCCATTGGAAGAGCCCACTACATTTCCAGTAAGAAGAGTTTCCACTGTAATCCTTTGCTTTAAACAGTGTCACAACAACGGGATCGATCTTGAACTTTCTCTGAGTATGGGCAACCTATTCTTCTATCAAAAATTGGGGCACAAACTATCCCTGAAGAGCAGATTCTGCGCTGCCTTTAGGGGTAAAGGTGGCTCCATGCTTCTCTCCAGAAGCAGCACAAGGAAGCAGCTTATGATGTTCTACCCTGGGAGAGTTTATAGGGGAGAACACAGATTAAAAATAACCACTCTTCTTTGGGAAGATTCCGGAACACTGTCCCTGTATGCTCGCTCGCCTGCAACAAACCGGTAGCCACACAGTCATGTGTTTTGGACATGTGAACCACGTTAACAGCATGGTTTGATTAACACTCTGGGATAACAGCTTTACATGGAAAAAAAGAAAAAAAAGACATTTGTTGGAAGGCAACTCAGTGTGGTCAAAAATCCACTCTCAGAATAAGATTAATGGATTACTTCACGGCTCCCATTAGCCATATGTAGTTTCCTGTTCAAGCACATAAGCAAGGAGTACTGCTCATACTCTTCACATACGTCAAAACCATTTTTTTCCTGCTTTTGTCACCACTATGGGATGCCCCAGGCATGGGAATCTGCACTCCTCATCACTCAAGGACCACCTTTGCTCAATTTTTGTTTCCTTCAGTGCCTCCTGCCTTTAAAAGCTAAAGATTATCTTAATGCCTTCCCTCCCACGGGGACAGTCGCACACAGTTTCCCCCGAGGCTGTTCTGTCTATGTCTCTGCTGCACAATGGAGGGGCTGGCACCTTCTGCCGCAGGCCAAGGGGGTCAACCTCCGTGACGTCCCCCTGCATGGCCTTGGGGTTCTGAGCAAAGCTTCGCCTCCTTCCTATATCAGCACGAGGAGGCACCATCACCATCCTGTGTTACCTGCCTGTGTTACCTACACCAATCTGGCAGACAGATCTCCAGCATCAAAAAATACTACAAGATACCACTGGTTATTTACATTTTATTAGCATAAAAACCCTATCCGCATTTACCCACAGCACAGGAAGGACATGGATCTGTTGGCAGGGCCAGAGGAGGCCATGGAGATGCTGGAAGGGCTGGAGCCCCTCTGCCGTGAGTTGGAGGGGTTCAGCCTGGAGAAGAGGAGGCTCCAAGGAGACCTTAGAGCCCCTTCCAGTCCCTCAAGAGGCTCCAGGAGAGGTGGGAAGAGACTCTTGATAAGGAAGGGAGCCATAGGATGAGGGGGAAGGATTTTAAACTGAAAGAGGGGAGTTGGAGATGAGATGTGGGGAAGAACTTCTTTGCTGTGTGGGTGGTGAGAGCCTGGCCCAGGTTGCCCAGAGAAGCTGTGGCTGCCCCATCCCTGGAGGGTTCAAGGCCAGGCTGGATGGAGTTCTGGTGGGAGGTGTCCCTGTCCCTGTCCAGGGCAGGGAGTGGCACTGGATGAGCTTTAAGGTCCCTTCCAACCCAAACCATTCTCTGATTCTAATGTAATTACTATCAATTTCCTGTTGTACTTGTGTTGTATTTTGCCCACAAACGCACATATGGCAGTTTATCCCATAAAATACATCTCCAGTGTTGTGCCCAACCCTTGCTAAAACCAATAGAATTGGTCTTAGACAGTTCACACCAGCTTCTTCTCTATCCTTGTGTACAAAATCCGATGGGAGGTTTTTGACCAGCAGTACACCAAAAAGAGGCAAAAAATACATGCAGAAAATTAATTTGTCTGTTTAGCAAGACAGACACGTACAGAGCCAGGATGGTCTCAAGAGGTGTGCATCAAACAGCTCAACACTCTGCCCTCTATGTATGAGGTCCCTCAGGTTTTACTCCCATCAACCCTCCCATGATTTCCCAGTTCTGGCACTTACTCTGGATGGGCTGACAAATGCATACATAGACCAAGGGAATGTTTCTCCTCGCTCACTGCGCAGAAGCAATAGCACAGCTGAAGTACACGTACACACATCAAAATACAACTTTCCTGTCCTTTCTCAGTCTTGGGTAGTTGTTGGGCTTTTTTTTTTAAGAGTTCTTAAACGTGTGGAAGAGATGGATAAAAAAAAACCAAATCCCACCTGGGAGTCTGGTAAACTGTAATTACAATTTTAGAGAAGACACCTGTAGTGAGTTGCGTAGTATCAGCTAAAATCTCCTAAGGGTAATAAAAAACAACAACAACAACAAAAAAGAAACCGAACCCAAGGAATCCCTTCGTTGCAAGGCTGGGAGGGAGCGGCTGCTGCATCCATGGCTGCGACCTGTCTGTGCTCATTTACGGTGGCACCCGCACCGACACATCCCCGAACACGCGCCACACGCTGCGCCTCGGCGCTGAATCTCAGTCAGAAATAATTACATGTATTTCTCCTGGCGCCAGAAGGAAAGAACTCCAGGTACGAAGCCCAGCTGTTCCACAGCCATTTTGTGCACTGCATAAAGGAGGCTGATCCTTTCCACTCTCTCCTCCTTTCGTTCGCCCCTCCTGCTCCCCAAGGAGAGACGGGGCTCGGTTTGAGCATCCCAGCTCCTGCCCCAACCACCCACCACAGCCTCCTGTCGTGGAGCATCCTCACACAACCCAGCACCCAGGCTGGGATCCCCCAGGGCTTCTTGAGGGAATCATAGAACGGTTAGAGTTGGAAGGGACCTTGAAGATCATCCAGTTCCACCCACCCTGCCCTGGGCAGGGACACCTCCCACCAGACCAGGTTGCTCCAAGCCCCATCCATCCTGACCTTGAACCCATCCAGGGATGGGGCAGCCACAGCTTCTCTGGGCAACCTGGGCCAGGGTCTCACCACCCTCACACCAAAGAATTTCTTTCTAGTATCTAAACTAAATTTCCCTTCTTTCAGTGTCAAACCCTTCCCCCTTGTCCACTCCCTGATCAAGAGTCCCTCTCCAGCTCTCCTGGAGCTCCCTTCAGATACTGGAAGGCTGCTATTAGGTCTCTCTGGAGCCTTTTCTTCTCCAGGCTGAACAACCCCAGCATCCTCAGCCTGTCCTCACAGCAGAGGTGCTCCATCCCTCTGATAATCTTCATAGCCCTCTGCTGGACCCATTCCAACAGGTCCATGTCCTTCCTGTGCCGAGGACTCCAGAGCTGGACACACTGGTGGGGTCTCACAAGTGCATAGTAGAGGGTTAGAATCACCTCCTGTGACCTGCTGGCCTTGCTTCTCTTGATGCAGCCCAGGGTGTAGTTGGCTTTGTGGGCTGCCAGTGTACACAGTGGAAAAGAAGGCCAACAGCTTCTTGGCCTGTATCAGGAACAGTGTCGTAAGAAGGACTCAGGAGGTGACCATTCCCCTGTACTGGGGGCACTGTACATGGGAACTGGCGGGGTCCCACCTCAAGGGCTGTGTCCAGTTTTGGGGCCCTCCCAACAAAAAAGACCTTGAGGGGCTGGAGCAGGTCCAGAGAAGGGCAATGAAGCCGGTGAGGGGTCTGGAGCACAAGTCTCCTGAGGAGCGGCTGAGGGAGTTCGGGGTGTTCAGCCTGGAGAAGAGGAGGCTGAGAGGAGACCTTCTCACTCTCTCCAACTCCCTGAAAGGAGGGTGTAGCCAGGGGGGGTCAGTCTCTTCTCCCAAGGAACAGGCGGTGGGACAAGAGGAAATGGCCCCAAGTTGCACAAGGGGAGGTTCTGACTGGATATTAGGAAAAAAATTTACAGGGAAAGGGTTATCAAGTCTTGGAATGGGCTGCCCAGGGAAGGGGTTGAGGCACCATCCCTGGAGGGATTTAAAATTGACAGGTTGACACTGTGCTCAGGGACATGGTTTAGTGATGTTTTTTTATCAGAGTGAGGTTGATAGTCGGACTCGATGATCCTAAAGATCCCTTCCAACCCAGACAATTCTATGACTCTATGATCTGAGAGTACCTTTCTGCCCTAGCAGCGTGGCCAAAGCCCAACACAACCCATGCTGGTTTCCACAAGGACTGTTACACGCAGGACTATCTGGGCACCAGGCAGCATCGGAGGGTCAAATTAAATATACATGACATAGAGTGTGAAAATTATTTCCCTACTATTACATTTTAAATTGAAAATAAGAAGAGTAGGTTTGAAATTACCATTCTGCTCATTTGTTTTTTGAACAGCTGCCCTTGTCTCTAGCACAGGAGTGCATACAGGCGGCATAGACGTTCCCTATAGCCATGTATGGCTGACTAGATAAAGCGTTCTTTTAACGCTGGTTTCTCTTTACAGACATAAGCACAGCAGCACAACCTGAGTTACAGTAACTAGAACTCGCAGTGGAAATTAAATTTCATAAAACATTTAAAACCTTAAACGAACACAAACCTGAAAGTACTATAAAAATTGAAATACCCTCTACCGTGAGGTTTATGTTTTAGCGACAAATTAGAATAACTTTTGTTTATCGCTGAAAACGGCTCTCTTCACCTAAACAAACAACGAGAATAAGATTAAGCAAAACCTGTTTTGCCTCCTCTGAGGTGCAGACATATTCCAATTTCCTTTCCACAATGATTTTTATGCAAATCAATGCTGCACAATCTCCTGACCTCTTTTACCATCATACTGGGACAATGACAGTTCAATAATTGGACTGGCGTATATCTAGGATATTTGATTTTAAATTAAAAAGTTAGTGCGGGACAATTGAAATGAAAAGACTGTGACTTTCTGCTAATTCCAGGCTGATCAAGTATCAACACTTCGCGGCCAAGCAGAGTGAGGCAAACAAAGTGGTTGGGGCTGTTAGTGTGTCCCCCCCTTTCCCCATCCCCGTATGCACGTACTGCACC
>VZTM01003948.1:193356-201971 GCA_013400555.1 Jacana jacana | reverse complement strand
CACCTCCTCCGTTGTTCATTCCCAACGAGGAGGCTTTCATGCGGAAACGCGGATAATGAGAAAAGCCCCAGCAGCGCTCCCCTCGGGGAACTCTTCCGCTGAAAGTTACCTAAAGGACTAAATCCCACTTGGGCCTCCCCTCCCGCACGCCATGAAGAGGAGCAGGGCGCTCAACACCCCCAGCTGACCTAAAGCATCCGAATATGCAAACAGCATCGGGGAATCCAGACGGAGGATTCGGCTTGGCTGGCGGCAGATGCGGGAATAAAAATAAATAAATAAGAAAAAAACGCCGGTCTAATTAAGGGTTTTGACTTCCAAGCAGCAGAGGAGTGGACACCTCGCCTCGGGAAAGCGGTGCCCACCCCCAGGTGAAGGGCAGGGGCTGCAGGGTCTCTGCAGAGGATGCTGCCGGCACCGGGTGGCTGAGCGAGACCATCCCTGGCACCTACGTGACCCAGGGGCGGCCTATAAATCCCTCCTATAAAATACAGTAAAAGCCCCGTTTGTTCTTCCACTCCGTCGTTAATACATGATGTTACACGTTGGCGATCCTCTCCTTTTATTGGGCTCTTTAGAAAAGCTGTTTGTGATCGTTTGTGGGCAAAACAAAGGCTCCATGTAAACTCTATTTTGTTTTTTTTCTTCTTTTTAAATAAGTGGGAAGGTCAGTACGACACAAAGGGCACCACTTCGGGGACCGCGAGACGCAGGCTACGCTGGCCTGTGTAATATTACAATGCGCTTCAGCAAGAGGGATAGAGTCCCAGCTAATTACAAAGCCAACATCACAGTATTGCATTAGCAGCCCAAGACATTCCTATTGAATTGCACACATCTGAGAGCAGAAAGGCGCTCTTGTGCTGAGACTTAATTGTCTCGGGCAGAAACCGCGAGGGCCAGATTCTCAGCGGGCGTAAACACAAAGCTCTGCTCTGAGCTCCCGAGGATCTGCTGCTCCGGGCATCGGGCTGACCCCCCCAACAGACCAAACTTAGCCTCCAGATTGACTGATTGCCCCGTTATTGATGGTACCTACAGCTCAGGAACTTTTCTGCCTTTTTGTTGTTTTTTTTTTTAAGGACAGTTCTGCCTGGAATTCTTTTTTTTTTATAGATTCAAAGTAAAATATTACAGTGAAACCAAAAAGAATACAGCTTTGTTTGTTTCTTCAGCCATGGTTAGCAATAGACATAAGGGTATTCTGTTTTGGAGCCCATATGGAAAGATCATCAACACTTTCTGCTTCTGGGTCCTTTGCCAAAATACCGTATCCCACATGCCTTTTACCTTAAAACATAAAAGAAAAGGTGTTGTTCTGGTCAAATAAAGGAATAATTTTTACTAGCATGCGTCTAATGTTAAAGCTGCCTAAATCCTGCCAAAGACATTAAAACACCATCTGCAAAACAGATTTTCATTAAATTGATCAGTTTAAAGTTAAGCAGCAAGGCAGATGATGCTTCGGAGCTAACCTTTAACCTTTAACCTTCTCAAACTGAGATCGGGTCACTCCTTTTGGGTAATATCTCGGCTGCTTGAGAACACCAGAGGTAAAGCGATCTATCCAAATTGAACTGGCAATCAGAGCATTAATAGCGTTAGGGATCAATATTTTGTCAATAAAGGGAAAACCAGGCTAGTTTTCCCACAGCTGAGTATTAGGCTGCTAACTGCTGCTCGTCACTCTCCCTCCGCTCCTCAGTCCCTGCGGAGATGGCACAAACTGCAGTAAACACCCCGTCTCAAAGTAACGGCCGTTCAAGCTGTCATCAGCCAACTGAACAGTATTTTGGGATGGACAAACTTTGAGTATTTGTTTGTGATTAGGAACTGATCCTGTCGCCTGGTTACTCGGTTAAGTAGAACTCCTCTCCAGCCACTCCGGCTCGCTTTGCGAAAAGGCCATTAGAAGTATTGGAAAACTATTTCATGAGTGCAGGACACGATAAATGTGGTTCCCTGAATCCAAAGCTGTTCCACTAAGCCACAAAATGGCCTCCTGAAGAGCTGGTTCCAGCTATATGTACTTTATGTCCACTGAGACAGATCCTTCAACCTGCCTGAGCCTCCCAAATCTCCAGAAGTCAAAAGCCTCCTCCTGCAGACTGGAAATTTGCCCTGTGGCCATAGAGGCTTTCTCTCTTCACAGAATCAAGGAATGATATGGGGTTGGAAGGAACCTTTGGAGATCATCTACTTCAACCTCCTGCCAGAGTAGATCCACCCAGAGCAGTAAGCAAAGAAGTTCCTCCTCATGTTTAGATGGGACTTCTTATGTTTCTGTTTGTGCCCATTCCCTCTTGTCCTGTCCCTAGGCACCACAGAAGAAAGACTGGTCCCATCCTCTTGACACCCACCCTTGAAGTATTTCTAGGTGTTGATCAGATCCCCCCCTTAGTCTTCTCTTCTTCAGACTAAAAAGACCCAAGTCCCTCAGCCTGTCCTCAGCAGAGAGGTCCCTTGATCATCTTCATTGCCCCCACTGTACCCTCTCCAGCCCTTAGTTCTCTGTCTTTCCTGAACTGGGGAGCCCAGAACTGGTCCCAGTGCTCCAGATGGGGCCTCCCCAGGGCAGAGCAGAGGAGGAGGATGACCTCCCTCAACCTACTGGTCACACGCTTCTTGGCGGACTGCAGGATGCCATTGACCTTCTTGGCCACAAGGCCACATTGGTGGCTCATGGGCATCCTGGTGTCTACAACATTGACATTTTTGATGACCATTTACTTGTGGAGTCACTAAATGCTTCCTGATGGATGCTGTGAAGAACTCACAACTCTTCTCTAGTTTAATTTGCTGATATCGAGCCCCACAATTCCAAAGGTAAGTCTTTGGGAAACTCATCTAGGCCAGGATGGGTTCACTCAGGGTTAGGCCATCTTTGTCCTGGTTCCCAGCAGCCGCATTACCAACGCTGAATTCCTCCTTCTATAAGGAGCAATCAGGCCATTTCTTTTTTAAATACCTTAGAAAACAGCTAAAGGTTTCACTTTGCCACATTTAGAATCTAACTCTAAAAGCGGCATTTCAGTAGGGCCTAAAATTATACAGCTTCAGAAGAGAAGCTCTGATGTTCATGGTTGCTTTAAAAGCTACGGTTATGAAAAGACATCCCTTTATTCCATCCATAGTTAAGCACAGGAAGAGAAATCAAGCTGCTACAGCAACGTTCATAAAAAGAAAATTCACAAAACAATAACATTTAAATAAATATAAATGACTAAAGAAAAAACTTTTGAGGTACTTGACAAACCAAAGGAACAAAGTCACGGATTCTTTTGCTGTGCTTTCAGATGGTTTTAGTATTAAAGTTTTTATTGCCGAACTATATTCACAGCACCTTAATTTTAAAAGAGTTAGAGGAGCTGCTTGAATATAAACACAATTCATGAATATTCGATATCGCTCCCAAGGCATATATCTATTATTCATACAAATTAATGCTCTTTTTTTCCTTAGGTGCTCTAAAAGTTTGTCTGATGTATCAAGAGGGAAGAAAAAAAGTTTACAACTCTCTCGGTGTCAACAGCTCCACCAAGACCTGACAAAACTATCAAGTCTGCTAGCAGATAGCTTTACAGACTTTCAAAATCTCATTTATTTCCACCTGGAGGCCTGAACGTACACCCACAATTAAAATTAAAGTTTTCTGGGTGACATAACGAGGCGTTACATTCTGCTAGAAATCACCCACATCTGGAACATTTCGGTATTTGGGACACATTGTAGCACTGCCAACCCCAAATCTTATAAAATAATAAAACTAATACTCCAATTGATATTTTAAGTAAGTCCGCCCTCTCCTTCAAATTACCCTCAAAATGAGATGATATAAAGCTAGTGTGTGCACGTGTATGTGCCCTCTGCTCTCCGAGAGTTGGTTAAGCCAAGTGGGGTCCGTGTTTCCAAGCTTCTCTAAGAAATCATGAGGGACAGAAACTTTTTTAAAAAGCTGAGTTTTTCACTAATAATCCTAGGAACGAGTCTTTACAAATGCATATACCAGAAGACTTGCAGCCCCATGGTTACCAGCTGTAGGCTTCCACTTGTCCTCCTGTGGGACACAAAGCTTTGAGGGTGTCTAAGAGCTCATGCACTGGAGAAGGAATGGGATGTCCTTCGCCCAAACTGATGCAGAGATTGAACTTAACAAGTCAGTGATGGGCATTTGCCCTGTATGACGGCTACGGGAGCTGCTGAATTGCTCCCTCTAACAAACCAGGACCTGGTAGAGCAGCAGGGTCAGTGCCAGGAGATTTTCAGTGATCACAGAATCATAGGATTGCCTGGGTTGGAAGGGACCTTTAAGATCATCTAGTCCAACCACTAGCCCAACAGTGATCATCAAACCCATCACTAAACCATATCTCTGAGCACTATGTCTCCCCTCCAGGGATGGTGGTGAGGGCTAAGAGCTGGGACTCACTCCCTTCGTATGCCAAATCAAATATTTTGTAGGGCATGCTGAGAATCCAGGCGGGTTGGAACCCGTCTAGAGGTGGGGTTGAGTAAGTGAAGAGACAGCGCTGTTTTGCGTAGGTAGCTTGTACCTTGCAACTCCATAGCTACACCTATAGCTTCATTTGAAAAATAAGCAACTGGCACCTTCTTCTCAACAGTCTCCAAAGCTTTGGCAGTGGAGCCATCTGAGAGAAGTGTGCCCTGTGCCCTCCCATCGCCCACTCTGGGACACGGTTTGCAGCAGCATCACTGAACGGCGCCATTATAGAACAGACCATTGAAACAACCCAAGGTCAGGCTCCAAAAGCGAGACAGGGACCCACTACACTTAACCCAGACCATTTCAAAACCCTGACTCAGAGTGTGCCTCTGCAATCAGCATGACTGGGGGAGTAAGGAACCACGTCATGGATGATGAGGGAGCAGGAACCTCTGAAGGCAGTCGTGCTGCTGAGGCCGGAACTGCCTGACTCTACTCTAGGCTCTTTTGGCATTTTTCAAAATAGGACTTTGGATCTTTCAAAAAAACCCACCCAACCAACAACAACAAACAAGCACAAACCCCTCACCTCCCTAGAGTTAAGAAAAAATGCAATTTAAATAAAATATAAGATTAAATTAGCTGAGCAGCCAACACTGTGGGACAATATAATAGACCCTGTCTTGTCTTACTGCCATTTTTGTCCACAGCAGATCCACCAAGGCGACAACTATCGGGTTATAAAATTAAAATCCGTGTTACTGCCCAGGCACTCTGTGTTAACTCGGAATAACTACCTGAATGTGGCTGAACATCAGCAAAATGCCATTTCTTGCTAAAACCAGAGGCTTTTACGTATATTTTCTGTACGTACACGTTTTCAACGTGACGAGGAAACCAGCACAGTTGCTGCAATCAGCAGATGACTCCTGATAGTTTAGTTATCACAGATTTCTAGTACAAATCAATAGATAACACTTGCAAAATGGATTTTCTAATCATATTTAGAGCTTGTTACAATGACTAATGGTTTGCAATATTTCCTGAATTTTTATATCCCCTAGACAAAAGAAGTTTTTAATAAGTTACAAAGTTATTCATCTTGGAAATGAACGTGTTATATTTTGTACTGAACCAAGACAATCAAGCCAATCCAGTAAACACGCTGCAGAAAATAAGTTACCCCGTAATTAGGGTTTGGAAAAAGTCATGACAAGTTGTGTAATAAATGGTATTCATCACTCCCACGTATTCATTATAGCCACATAGTTTTTTCCAGTAAAGATAAAAATACAGTTGTCATTCTACTAACATATTTATCTACACCACACCCTTTCATGTTTGTGAAAAATCATTACTGGCCTGGAAAAGAAGGGCAGACCAAAAGGCTGACGGCGCTTGCTTTTGAATATCCCTGGTAGCCATGTGGCACGTGGCGTGTGCTCACCCAAAGCACCCGTGTGAAACAACCTGGCTGGGACAGGTCAGTGGAGCCAACGGGTGCGTACGCCAGACAGTCACCTCCTTCCCCCCAGCATGGCACGGAGGAAAAATCACCATTTTCCATAACCTCTGTGGAGCTCCTGACCAAACTCTAATGGACAAAGTCTGAGAAGATTAGGGAAGAGGCAAAAAGCTCCTCTTGTCATTTCTTACGAGAAAACAACAAAAAAGAAGAGCTTCCATTCCCTGTGTCCACAGCAAAGTGCATCCTAAAGGGGCCCCTCAGGATGAGCCCTGATGACCCTGCATGGGTTTTGCTCCATTACACGCGTGTTTCAGTAAACATATTACTCTGCTGATTAACCAAAGGCTGGCTCAATTAGCACCGAAAGAGTTAAAGTTCCTCGCCCGCTCGGTGCCGACCGCGATTGCTGTCACTGCCTTACCTTGTACAGCTTCAGGGCCGCCTCATGCCTGTGGTTGGTGGTGTGTAAGCGCAATTTATCCACGCTGTTGGTGTAGTAGTCGCAGGCGTTGCACTTGAGGTGAACGGGGTTGCCGATGGCGATGCACTTCAGCCTCCACTCGTTAGTTTTGCCCCCTTCTTTGATGTGGGCCACCAGCTGGTACTTCTGCATGTGCTTGTCCGTCTTGCAGTGGAGCTGGAAGTTGGCCTTGAGCTGCGTGTTGTAGTTGCAGAGCTTGCACTGGTAGATGTCCCCAATGACAGCCCTCCACTCCTCCTCGGGCAGCGAGCGCTCGCCGCTCACGTGCAGGTTGAGGGCCTCCAGGCTGTCGGAGGTGAACTTGTTGCAAACGGCACACTGGAAGAGCTTCAGCGCCGGGTCGCTGATGTAAGGTGACAGCTCTCCTGCGGTAAGGAGGGACAGGTCATCACCCATTAGCTGACCACTGGCAAGCCGGATTTCAGGCGGCAGCTCATTATTTACTATGGGAGAAAAACAAAACAAAACAAAACAAAACAAAAAACCAAACAAAAAAACAAAACAACAACAAAAATTAAAAGGGAAAGTAGAGAGCAGCAAGCGCAGCACACACAAAGGAATGCGTAAAATAAAGCCTTGACAAGGAGTTTGCTTTCTCTAGAGCTTAAACTATAAAAAGCTGTAATAGGATTGAATCAGGATCAATTACAATCATCCCTTTCAACTTCTAAATTCCCTCATCAGATAGCTTTAATTACTCCTACTGGGCATGATGTCATTCTGGAATTTGTATTTTCAAAGGCATGAAAGTTGATCAATAAAATAACAAAACAGCAATGCTTTTGTAACTTAAAAGCCTAGATTAACTTACACAGCACTAATTGTAGTTTTGTTATATCCTTTAAATGATGCTGGAGGTAGGTCAATGTATATGTATCTACAATATAGTAATTAGGATCAGCATATCTATCCTGATTTAGCTACTTTTGGTACCAGGCCTCAGCATTCCTAATTTTAAAAAGCAGCGAGTGAACAAGATTGGGACAACTGAGGTACGTCAAAAGGGGGAACGTCAGAACCGAACACAGCTTGAGAACTGCTTTTAGTACCAACCTGTACCATTAGGAACTGCATCGACAGGACACGGCTCACACACCAGCACTGGAGTCCAATTTGCCCCCTCTTACACTTGGAATACAGACAATTTGCTAACTATAAAGGGGCATTGTCAGGTAAGACAGAAAAGACTGCATTCCTGCCTGGAAATGTTGACCTATTCAGATAATTAAAAACTGCAGAAAACAGAGCTGCCTTTATCTGTTCTACTTTGTTAATTTGATAGCACCTCGTTACATCATCAATTAATTTCATTCTCTGCCCACAGACCCTGCAGACAGGGGTGGAGGAGAGGAAAAGGGGGTTGCAAGGATGCAGGCATGGTCAGGGGGCTGGAGCAGAGCCCCCCAGGGCAGGTGGAGCTCCTTTACTGCCTTCTGCTTGAACTTGCAATGCTCCTGCCATCCCTGCAACTATCACCTTGCAAATTGCCACCTGGGTCACCACAATCCCAAGCACAAATACAGGTTGGGTGGAGAATGGGCGGAGAAACATCCTCGAGGAGAAGGACTTGGGGGTGGGGGTGGATGAGGAGCTCAATGTGAGTTAGCAACATGTGCTGGCAGCCCAGAAACCCCTCCACACCCTGAGTTGCATCCCCATCAGCGTGGCCAACAGGGCGAGGTGGGGGATTCTGCCCCTCTGCTCTGCCTCGGGGACACCCCACCTGCAGCACTGTGTTCAGCTCCAGAGTCCTGAGCTCCTGAAGGACACAGACCTGTTGGAGTGGGGCCAGAGGAGACATGAAAATGCTCAGAGGGCTGGAGCCCCTCTACTGTGAGGTCAGGCTGAGAAAGTCGTTGGGAGGGCGGGTTCGGCCTGGAGAAGAGAAGGCTCCGGAGAGACCTTAGAGCCCCTTCCAGTCCCTCAAGGGGCTCCAGAAAAGCTGGGGAGGGGCTCTGGATCAGGGAGGAGAGCCATAGGAGGAGTGGGAAGAGTTTGACACTGAAAGAGGGGAGATGGAGATGAGATGTGGGGAAGAACTTCTTTGGTGTGAGGGTGGTGAGACCCTAGCCCAGGTTGCCCTGAGAACCTGTGGCTGACCCATCCCTGGAGAGGCTCAAGGCCAGGCTTGACAGGTCTTTGAGCAACCTAGACCGGTGGGAGGTGTCCCTGCCCAGGGTAGGGCATTGGGACTCGATGATCTTTAAGGTCCCTTCCAAGCC
>VZTM01003948.1:185856-188356 GCA_013400555.1 Jacana jacana | reverse complement strand
AATCACTGAATCATTCAGGTTGGAAGAGACTCTTGGGATCATCGAGTCCAACCATCAGCCCCACTCTACAAAGTTCTCCCACACACCAGATCCCTCAACACCACATCTAATCAACTCTTCAATACATCCAGGGATGGCAACTCCACCACTTCCTTGGGCAGCTGGTCAGAAAGAATCTGACCACTCTTTCTGGGAAGAATCTTTTCCTCATGTCCAGCCTAACCCTACCCTGCTGCAGCTTGCAGCCCTTTCCTCTCCTTCTATAGCCTATTCCCTGTGAGAAGAGACCAGCACCAACCTCCCTACAATGTCGTTTCAAGCTGTTGTAGAGAGGGATGAGGTCTCCCCTCAGCCTCCTCTTCCTCAAACTAAACAGTCCCAGCTCCTTCCATCACTCTTCATGAGATTTATTCTCTGTACCTCCTCAGCAAACCACAGCGGTGAGACCATGCCGGTCACGCGTGAACACGCGTGTGAGGGTGAGGACACAGGCTCAGCTGGCACCGACACGCACAGGAGAAGTTTTTTTGGGCTGTTAGAGGGAGAAAAGAGTCACAGTGGTTCTGTTGTGTTTCCCAGCTGTGATACAACCACACACGTGGGTTAGTTCCATCCCACCCAGGACCACGAAGGGATGGGTCAGGACAGACCCTCTTCAACGGGTAAAACCAGCTGATAAAGAAGGAATTAATGCAGCAAAGGGGGCCCGGGCAACCGCCTGAGACCATTCCAGCCCTGTCTCTGGCTTCCCATTTCACCTGTGCTGCTTGAAACCAGCTCTGCCTGTTCCCCCACACCCCCTCCCCAGCATCACGGTGGCCAGCGCGGGCACAGAACCAAGGTAGCCATGGGCACGCACACCGTCTTGCCACCAGGATGGCAGCGGGGAGCATTAAATCATTCCTGCCGGGTGGAAAAGGGGTTCCACAGCGCAGCGTCTCACCCTTCCCCTTCTCCCCACCTCCTCCTGGTGCAATCCCCAGTCTTTGAAAGGGTTAGCAGAACTTTGCTAGGTTTTTTTAAACTTCCCAGCACGAAACCTGAGTAAAAACCCAAAGCAGCGCTGGTTAACAAGCCTCATACCATCTTTCCCGTTACTTCACCAACACTTTCAAACAAACAGCACATTTAGGGTTTATCAGTCTCCTTACATAACTGCAGCATTAATCAGCAACCCCACCAGCCCTCTGATCGCAGTTGTATAAACAGGAGGGTATTTCCCTCCTCCAGTTCAAACCAAACACTAAACCTTCGAACCGAGGAGCAAAGTCGGGGAGGGACCCCAACCCCGACTTCCACACCGCAGCCTCCGCGGCCGTGTCTGCTCCCGGGGGGTCGGCAGATGAAATCCTGGAGGGGGAACTCAAGATTGCTGCGGTGACTTACTGATTGCACATACCACCTGATGGAACATGCGTCCATGAGAGGCTACAGCAGCTTCAGTACTGAAAAATAAATAAAAAGTAAATATCTCTCCACACACACACCCCCGGCCCAGGAACCTCCTATCAGAGTTATAACGAAGTTTCACAAAGTCAGAGCTGGGGAAAAAACAAAAAACAAACAAACAGAAAAAAAACAAACCCAAAGCAAAACAGAAAACAAACCCCAAAGCAAAATCACAAGGACTGCCTCAAACCCAACAATATCCCACAAAGTCTCTCTGGCAGATTTCGAACCTCTTTACAGAAGCGGTCGCAATGCAAACCCTACAGTCCGCTGCCTCCTCCTAGGAGTGCAAAAAACAAACACACAAACAAACAAAACCCCAAAAACACCAAACCAAAACCCACCCCTAAAAGCACCCGTGCGCTCAGCACGTTATCTGCACGGCCTCACGACACGGAGAGACAAACCAAGGCTCCGGCAGCGCCATCAGCTGAGTTCACAGAAACACCTACCTGCCGCTCCGCTCCGCTCAGCGCGGTGAAGTTCTCCGGGTAACTCCCCAGGCCACTAACTTTGGTTGTCTAAATCCTCTCCTCGGCACCAACTAGCCCGTAAGGAGAAACCCCTTCCAATTCCTACCCTCGCCTTCCCTCCCGGAGAAACCGCCTGCTCTAAACCCCGCTCAGCTAAATTGCAACAACAGGGGGAAAAAAAAAAACAACAAAAAAAACCCAACCAACCCCCCAAACCCACCTACAGCCAGATTTGCTAATGAAAAGGGGGTGCTCTCCCAACAATAGGGGAATTCCTCTGCATTGAGAATGCCCCCGTTCCCATTAGAACAAAGGACGGCAAACGCCAGTTTTACCTCTGTTTTTTAATTGAGATTGTCCCAGCCCCTCTTCTACGGTCCAGTGAGACAGTGTTTGTGAAATGATTAAAAAAAGAACGTGAGCTGATCAAGAGGAGGGAATAATGGGAAAGGAATGCTAGGTTAGCCACAGTGCTAAGTGCTGGGAAAGAAGACCAAGAGGCTTCTTAGCCTATTGTTTTTATTCCCATCTGCTTTTTAGCCACCTCGTAACAATCCTGATTCTTTATTTACCCTGGC
>VZTM01003948.1:180856-183356 GCA_013400555.1 Jacana jacana | reverse complement strand
TTTTTCTTCCTTTCTTTCTTTCTTTCTTTCTTTTTGGGGAAAGGTGCTGCTGAGTGATAGTGACCCAGCCAACATTAGAGCATTAATCACCTCCCTTTGTCTCATCTATGCAAAGCAGGATTAGAGTTAAAATGATGACTGCTTAATCCCTTTGATTTTCTTTTACTAAATAAATATTAATCTACAAATCAATCAGATCCTGCATGATAACACACACAAAACACACTACGAGAGGTTATGTAAATCACACCCAATTTTGCAAGCATGCCATTAATGAGAGGAGCCCCCGTGCTTTCCCTCTTCACCCCCAAAATCCCTATTAAATTTGGAAATTCAGGTTAATAATCCTGCTAAATATAAAGCTTAGCTATTGAATCCAGATTCCCTTTTCCTGTAAGGAAATTCGCTGCATCAATCATTTCAGAAATGCATAAATCGTGTTTACTGTGTTTATCCATACGTCGATACTCCCAACCTGTAAAGCTCTCAGCATTTAAATCTCTTTAACTCTGACCAAAGTTAGTTTGCACTAGGTGTTGTCTTAAACTCACACGGAACCAAATTAAACAGAAGCAGGTAGAACATTAATCCTAATTGTCTTCACTAAACACAACGCTGCCTGGCTCTGCCACCTCTTCCCAAACCCCATGAAAGAGGTCCTTTGCACCCACAGCTTCGGAGAGGAAAAAGGTACCGAAACGGAGGTTTTTCCTCATTAGACTTAAAACCTAGTTGAGGGAAAAAGCAATGCTAAGATCAGCGAGTGCACTAAAACCACTTTGAGAGCGTAAAAGCGAGTAGGATAGTCTTTTAAAGCGGGAATGGCCACAACCTTTGCGATTCCACCGAAGTAAGGGTGGCCCTCCCCGCCAGCACGTTGGGAAGCTAAAACTCAAACCGGCAAAACCAACAGAATAGGGGCTGGGGAACCAAAGAGGCTCCGTAATATCCACCCCGAGCCCTTCCTTCTCTCCAAACCGACTGTGAAACAAACGCTACGGTGCTTTTTTCTTTCCCTGCTACCACCGTGCCGGCACCTCGACCCGCTGCAGTCACCCTTCTGGAAGTTAGCCCAAGGTAGGGGAGCAAACACCCCAAGCGCTGGCAGAGATGCTCCAGCTGCAGGTTACTCCAGAAAGAGCCTCGAGGGAAGCAAGAGAAAAATAAAATAAAATAAACTGGAAGAAAAAAACCCAGAATCGTGGTTTTGTGCACATTCCCCAGAGCACAGGACTCTTCCCATCCCGCGTCTGAGACAAAAAAGGAGAGAAGCTGGGGGTGCCACCAGTCCCCTTGAGCATTTGCATCCCACCCTCTATGAAAATCAGCCTGGTCAGTGAAAATACAGGATGCTTTCTAAACAGTCGAGTTATTAATAAAGCCTCTGGTTGTTTTGTTTGTTTGTTTGTGTTTTTAGTTTGTTGTTTTGGGGTTTTTTTTGCTGGAATATTAACATGGCAAATTTGCTCGGTGTTGCCAAGATCAGCTGGGCATTTTGTTTTTATTATGCAGTCTTTTGTCTCTTTTCTTTTTTTGCTCTGCAAGGTAATTTGACTGCTGTGCATAAGTGAAGTGAGCAATTCAGTAATTAACTTTTGTGTTTTAAAATGTATGAACTTTAATTAGATTTCATTATAAACAAACAAATGTCAACCATAATTATAAGCTCCTTGGTTTAACCACATATTATCCCTTTTCAAACAAACTCAATGTCAGACAAATTAAAATCAAGCAGCCAGCAATTTTGAGTTGAATTTTACATGATCTGCCAGTAACCTGATTACTTTAACTTCAATATCATTACAGGAAAAGTATTTCAGGAAAAATAATTACAAGAATTCCAACAGGAGACAAGCTTAATTGTATTGATTCAAAAGATGCATGTATATAGGAACCCTGCCGAAGGAATAATGTTATCTTAAATCTACAGTTACTATTAAAATGATATTGTCTGGCATGAAAAAGGCAATTTGAGATTGGTGCCTGGAAAAAAGCAGAGATACAAAACTCACTGAAATAATTATCTTTACCCCATTATACTTTAAGCAACCAAATATCAATGTGGAACAACTTCAAGGCATGAAGGTTTGCAGGTTTATTTACTGACTGGTGTATCTATTAGTACCAGGAACAAGTGGAGCTGTCAGGACATAATGAAGGTAAATGATTAGTTAGCACAGAGACTGAGCTCTTCTTCAATGCAATAAGAGTTAATTAAAGTTTACCACCAAACATCAACCAAAGCAGGATGTTGATCAGGTTTCAGCATTAAGTGCAAACAGACAATGGTTGGCAGCAATTAGTGCAGCTATCAAATGACAGGCAATGATAATTATACATTTAAAACAGCTAAAGGGCGCTTGGAAGGGAGGGAAGAACCTCATCAGCTTCTTTGAGGACGTACACTCAAAGTGCAGGAAACAGGTATCAGATATTTCACTTCAATACTGTAAATCAATAGAATTAAAGGGGGGGGGGGGGGGGAAGAAAACAGGAAAAA
>VZTM01003948.1:167420-180838 GCA_013400555.1 Jacana jacana | reverse complement strand
TGAAAAAAAAAAAGAAAAAAAAAAAAGGGGGGGAAAAAAAGAGGTTGTACAAGCACACTATCTGAGAGAGGACAATTCACTGCACGTGAGATGGGAGAAATCTGCAGCTGACTCCTAACAAAGTCCTGGTTACATGAAATAAATTACTTCGCTGCTGCCACTCAGGCTGGCGGGCACAACCCGGCGAGTCTTTGGGGTTTCAAGGCCAGTGGCTGCCTCTTCATCACCCATCCCTCTGCCAGACCCCAGGTTACCTCCTCGCTGAACGCCCCGTGGCCACGCTCCTGGCAGGAGAAGGCCCAGGAGGACCAGGAGCCTGAAGCCCGTGACCACAAAGGGGGAAGCTTCACACGCCAAAGCTCTCCCTGGTCCCTGAGCCACGGCCCCCAGGGGCTCTGACACACATCCCCTCTTCTCCATCCCTGGACCCGCAAGCCCTGCCCGCTCCCAAACTTCCCCCCAACTTTTTAGGACAGAAAAAAGGCAGCTTTCCACCAGGGCATCCCACCAGGGACAAAAGCTGGGCAAGGCATGGAGGCGGCGCAGACATGCTAAATAACCAGAGCATGACGGAGGGACAGGGACAGGGCCATCCTCGGCCACCTCGACTCCGTTTCGAAGGCCTTGTGCGATGGTGGCAACTGCTGATACATCGGAGCCTGTACCAAACCTCATCGTCATCTCGGCCTCCCCTTAAACGCCCAGGGAAGATGCCCAACTTGCAGCAGCACCTCCACCCCCAGCAGCAGACCAAGGGGAAACTGCTCCCAGCCTGTGAACCCCACCACCCCTGAAAGCCAAGACTCCTCCAAATCTGCAATATCCAACACAGGGGAAGTGCATCAACGCCAGTAAATAAATACCCATTCCACAGGCAAAGCAGCAGCGTTTAGTGGTGTGGCCAGACCAGACAATTATCCACACGTGGCTACTGTCCGAGCAACTCCTTGGGCACCGCTCTGGGTGCCAGGGATGGAATACTTGGCCCCTGGTGGCTCCCCCCAGGCTGGCACGGTGTGGGAGATGGGGCTCCCTGGTTAAACAGGCAGCTCCACCGCTGCTGAGCAGGTCTGCTCCGAAATTTCTTTCTTTCCCCAAAGAAATGTGGAGTTCTTCAGCATTTTTACAGCCAAGGTGGTGGCCGAAGCCCCCTGCTCGTCCTGGGTAAGTAAGAGGAAGCAGGACTCGGGTTCCCCCAGAAGATGAGTAGCAGGTTTCCAAGAAAGCTGAGCTGGGACAAATCAAAACCCGAGGGTGAGAGGAGCAAAGGGTTGAGAGACAGCAGGACACCATTGAGATCAAGCATTCGCCAAGGTTAAAACACAGAACGGGAAGTGGCTACCAAAAACTATCCACAGTTGTTGTAATGGATGCAGGAGGGGAAAGAAAAAAGGAAAAAAAAGGGGGGAGTGGATATTAAACCTTGCTCTTCCGAGGTCTGAATAATTTGCATTATAGGGCAGCCCTATACGACAGGGTTTCCTCCCTCTGCCTACTGGGATGTACTGCTGAAGCCCCTCGTCCAGCCCAGCCAAGGCGAGAAGAGGGCAGCCCCAACCACAGCCCCAGCCTGGCGCCCAGTACGCTCCCGTGGTGGTATGAGTTACACCCCCTGGGCGCAGAAGTGTCTGCGGGGGGAGCAGGGGGGGCAGCCCTCCCCCGTTATCCCAATTAACCCGTGCAACAAGATCATCAGCATCAGTTGGTCTTTGAACGCGGTGCATTAATTGCCACCGTGTCAAATTCGGAAAAACCTCCCTTTAAGGTTGCAGAGACTGCATTTATTTTAAATGTACTTCTTCTTTTTCCCTTTTTTCTTGGTTTTTTTTTTTTGGAGAGGCAACCCCCCATCCATATGCAAAATGCATTAAGAAGGGGCTGGTCGTAATGTTGGCCACCAGTTGTGATTCCTGCTGGAACGTCTGTACGTTCACATTGCTGAAATTATTGCAATAAGAACGCCTCGCTGTTTTGCATCGTTCCTGGGCTGCAGCCTGAAGCACTTCTACAGATATTTTTTTGGTTCCCCCCACCTCCCCAAGTCCCAACAAACCTCATTTTTCCAACTAATTCTTCTGCTGGGCTCGGGATTTGTACGCAGAGTTGGCTAATCCTGGTATTTCCCCAGAGCTGCATCTAAGCTGTGGCCCACTCCCAGCCACAAATAAAAAAACAATAACAACACACACATACACAAAAAAAAAACCAACCCCAAATCAACAAAAAAAGTGTCTCCAAAAAGGCCCTTTCACCCCCTTCAGCGCTGATACACTCATTGGTCCTGACATTTTCACTTCAGCCATGACAAACGAGCTGATGGCTGTGATCAGATTGCACACGAGGACTGCTTTATCAAAGACTTATCATTAACTCTCATCACTGTCTTCCATTATGACTCTTTGGGCCGAATCCGCCCCGAAAACGCCGGCGGGGCCGGATTGGGAAACGCAACACCCTGGCCCCGGCCACAAACGGGACTTCCCTCGGGAAGGAGGGAAGGAGCAGGGCCGGGAGGCGGAGGGGAGGGGAGGACGGGACGGATCAGAGGGGAGACCAGCCTTAACTAAATGTTTCTCTGGGGATTTAAGTAACTGTACTCAACCTCTGCCCCAGTGCAAACATGGCAGTTGACCGTCTCCGAAAGGTCCCTTCCCCCATTGCCGACTGGGAGCGCCACTTTTGCCCTTTTTAGAGAAACAAAAATAACGCCGCAGCCATCAAATATGCCTAAAAACCCGAGCTGACTTTTTTGTTTGGTTTGGTTTGGGGTTCCCCCCTCCCTCCCTCCCCCCTTTTCTTTTATTTTTTTGGGGTGGCTGAACCACTCTGTGTGTGTGTGTGTGTGTGAGTGTGTGTGTCTGCTTTTATCAAAAGACGTTCCTCAAATGAGTCCCTTAAAGAATATAAAATTCTCGCTTGACCCGCAGCCACATCATCATCCTGTTTTTCTGACTCACGTTAAAAACACCCGCATAAAGCCCTGTCTGAAAGGGAAATCTCTCCGCTCCACTACGAATACCGCGACCTCTCTCCTCAAGTCAGAGCCCGAGTCCCAGTTACACCGTTCCCGTCACATCTAGAGGGTTTACAAAGTACATATTTGTTGTAACCTCTTCTAGCAATTCATCTGAGAATACACATCTCCCGGAGTCAACTGTAGCACAACAGATCTTGGGAATGGAGGTCATGCTTTGAGATAAAGTGCTATTCACTTTTGGACCATGCAAGAAGCTCTTTATTCCTGTTCTTATTGGCATCAGTTCCCCCTTACCCGAGCAAGAACAAAGCCAAGTGCTCGTGTGAGGTTTATGAATAAATCAGAGGTGAGCCACTTTAAGTGCTGCCCATGATTTCCTTGTTGACAGTGAGCACTTAAACAGGCTTCTGTGACCAGCGACTCCTGGCAAAACCTTAATGGCTCCTAATCTGTGCCCTGCCTGGCGTCAGGAACGACGCGGCCCACCCCAATTTGCCTCCAGTTCTTCGCCTTCTTGGGGCAACTACCGGCCCACCTTTTGAGGAACTCACGGTCGGGGGACTGTCCTGTTTCGGTGCCAAGTTTTCATGTAACACACAACATATTTAAAAAATAATAAAACAAAACAAAACATAAAAATAAAAATCACCATTTTCTTCCCAGAAAACAAATGACAGCTAATAAAATATTATTACGCTGTGCAGCCTAAGTAATTCCCAGGCAAACCATTACACAATCCAGCGTTTGTTTAAATTGCACAGATTTGTTGTTTGGGGTTTTTTTTTAAAAAAAAAAAGAACCTAAAAGATTGCTGATCTCTTTGCCTCCAATTATTAAAATCATGTTTAAAAAAACCCCAATACGCTGAGAGCGACTTCAGCCACAGCTGAAACCAGGGGTGTTTATAAATCACTGCCATCCTATCTATTTAAAAAATTCAAGCAGCCTTCAAGAAAAAGAAAAAGAAGAAGAAAAAAAAAAAAACAAAACAAACCCAAACAAAACCGCAACAAAACCTATTTTTAAATAATGATAACATGGAAAAACAAACGGATATCAACCCATAAACTCAGCGCTGGGCCAAACCGCTCCGGTCCAGGGACGTTAACATCCCGCCGCGGCGAGAGGTTGAGGGTGTTTGGGCGTTTCAGCCTTTGATGCACGAACCCCCTCCCAGACCTTAGGCTGCTCCCGCTGGAGCAGGAGCCTGCCTGGAGCACGCATTGCAACCTGCAATGAAATCCCTCCGTTTTAAGAGCTCTCCCCCCTACTCCTCCTCCTCCTCCTCCTCCTCTTTCGTCCCCCTCCCCTTCACCCCCTCCCTTTTTGGACGTGTCACAATCTCCAGATGGCTGCACTGGCTCTGTAGTAGCTGAGTTATTGTCCGGCTCCCAGTTACTGCTCTGTTTAAATACTAGCATTTATTATTTTTTATATCTATTTATATTTATTATTTTTAACTCCATTGTCTCTCGTTGCTTTTCCATCCACTTAGGGGAGGGGAATAAAAAATAAAATAAAATAAAAACAAACAAAACCAAATCAAATCTCAAAGTTGCACTGCTCTGCCCTGGGACTGGGACTGGGACTGGGACGAGGACTGGGACCCACGCTGCCAGTTGAATTGTGGCGGCACACACCTCAGTAGATGGCAGTGTCCTTTCCCAGGGCCTGATCCAAACCCGGGAGAAGGAGGATGGAAGGGGTGCTGGAAAAAGTCCCAAAAGCAGATGGCAGGGCCACAAGCACAGTGGCCTGTGCAGGGGGTGACACTTCCCACCCCGTGAGACGGTGGCAAAGAAAGGGATTCTATTTATTTTTGTTTTGCNCTCCTCCTCCTCCTCCTCCTCCTCTTTCGTCCCCCTCCCCTTCACCCCCTCCCTTTTTGGACGTGTCACAATCTCCAGATGGCTGCACTGGCTCTGTAGTAGCTGAGTTATTGTCCGGCTCCCAGTTACTGCTCTGTTTAAATACTAGCATTTATTATTTTTTATATCTATTTATATTTATTATTTTTAACTCCATTGTCTCTCGTTGCTTTTCCATCCACTTAGGGGAGGGGAAAAAAAAATAAAATAAAATAAAAACAAACAAAACCAAATCAAATCTCAAAGTTGCACTGCTCTGCCCTGGGACCGGGACTGGGACTGGGACTGGGACGAGGACTGGGACCCACGCTGCCAGTTGAATTGTGGCGGCACACACCTCAGTAGATGGCAGTGTCCTTTCCCAGGGCCTGATCCAAACCCGGGAGAAGGAGGATGGAAGGGGATGGATGAGGCAGCGATGGAGTTTGGAGGAGGCCCTGGGTCAAACACGGGGACTGCAGCAGCGCCGGGGGAATCAGCCACCCAGAGCCCCCGGGATGCTTTTCCCCTGGAGCTGCGACTCCTCTCCAGGTGGGAAACCTTCTCTCGCCTCCCTGCAGCAATGGGTGGCTGGTGGTGCTGGAAAAAGTCCCAAAAGCAGATGGCAGGGCCACAAGCACAGTGGCCTGTGCAGGGGGTGACACTTCCCACCCCGTGAGACGGTGGCAAAGAAAGGGATTCTATTTATTTTTGTTTTGCTGAGCGGTGGTAAAACTCCAAGGAGCCGGGGGGCTGCGGGGTGACATTTGCTGTCTAGCTAAATCAGTTCTTCCAGCACTGTTACATTTTCTTTAATTTAAACCCTTGGTGCTGGAAACAAAATCAATAACCATATTTCAATATATTATATATATATGTATGCATTTTTATATGCATCTATATATATGTATATATATATGTATATATACACATATAATGACCAGAGTGAAACCCACAGGAATAAGTTTCCTGTTTAAGGAGCTACTTTTCACTTCTTTCTCTGGATTGGGGAAGGGGAAGGAGGCGTTTGGTGTGAAACAAGGCGAAACTCTCATTTGAAGGTGGACAGCCACAGTTCCTCACACAGGGGGTTCCTCACACAAGTGCAGGAAAACCACCTGCGTTTGAAACCATCCCGGAGCACTTGGCAAATCCAAGGGTGTGGGGGTTTGGGTTTTTTTTTTGTTTCCCTCTCTCATTTTAGGAAAGCTCTGGCTCTCAGAATACCAAAAAATCAAAGGCTCCTCGCCAACAAGTGAGAAGGAAAAGCAGCGAGTTGTGGTTTTGTTCTCCTTCAAGAGGAGATGAGTGGGATCTGTTACACTACCATCTTCTGGAGCACGAGGGGAAATAACTGGGATGACCCCAGGCTTCCATCCCTGCCCCAATCCCCCCAGCAGCCCCAGTGGCAGGTGTCTCCTGGTCTCACATCAGGTGAATTCCTGAGGCGGGCTCCCCGTCTCACACAATCACAAAATCTTTGCGGTTGGGAAGGATCTCTGAGATCATCGAGTCCAACCTGTCAGAGCAGGGAGGAGCAAACCCTCAGCTCCGCTCCCTCCTGGAAAGAGGAACGGAATGGATCCCCACCAGCCCCTCTGGAAAACCTCTTCCCCACAGGCCTCGCCGGTGCCTCCCGCGCTGCATTTTTTTCCCATTAAAAATGGAAACGGCCGCGCAAAATAGAGGAGAGGAAACCTTTTCGATGGGATTACTGTCAACCCGTCACCAGAAGCCTGATTCTTCTTCCACTAATATCAGAGCCATGTGTCTTGCTGGTTTTACACCCGTTTCACCCCTGGGGTTTCAGGGGAGCTATTGTTAATTTAGCTCAGGGGGGAACGGGAAGAGCCCGGTTCCTTTGGGTTTACGTCTCCCCGGCTCGCTCCAACTCTGCCACTTTGTGGGGATTTCTTTGTCTCAGAAGCAGGACATTTCTCTGTCTGAACACAGTTTTGGACATGCACAGAGCGTGAGCAGGGCTCCTCCTGCGGCCAGCGCTGCAGCCCAGAGGGGACACCTTTGTTTTCAGAGTCCCCATGGTCTACCATGTCCATCAGGCCCTTAGTCTGCAAACTATTGACCTGAAGGACCCATAACACCCTCTCAGGACCTGGTACAGCCTCCTGGGTCACTCTGGGAGCACTAAAATTCTCCTAGATTTGCCTGTGAAGAGAACCCAGCCTCCGGACACCTTTACAATTGTTCTGAAAAGTAGCAAAAGCAAATAAAATATCATTTTGGACAAATCACCCACCTGAAAACAAACATAATAAAGAACATCTCGATACGCAAAACTTGGATGTTGATGACATAACTTTGCTAAACCTTTCCTCAGAACATTTTGCTGAAGCAGAAGAGGCCATTCCTGCAGGAGACTGCCGTACTTCAGCCAGGAACAAACTTTTCTGGCTGAGGCTGGAACCCTACAAAAGCTGTGGCAACCATGAAAACGCTGCTATAAAAGTGCTACAGAGTGACTATGAAAAAAGGAGCAGAGTAATACACATCAAAGAATCAAACCTTCTGCCCTTATTTATGCAAAACACGCTTATCTCTACGGGTCTGCTGGATCCTGCCATCAATGAATGTGGGGTTTACCCCTTTTTTCCAAGCCAACAACCAAACAAGAACCTCCTGGGTCTCTTTCACCTCCCAGGTAAAAGCAACCGACCCAAGTGGGCCTTCTAGTTTTGGGGGGGGGGAGGGTTTAATCTCTGTGCCTCAGCTCACACAGCCACACGCCGCATCACACCTTCTTATTCCGTAAAAAACCCGAATCCCCAGCATCTCCAGGAGCTGGGTTTCTGCCCGTTCGCTAAGAATGCAGACATCACATAAGTTATTATTAACCCCTGTGTTATCCAGTTCCACGGTGGCTGGAACCTCGCCAGAGACAACACATGGTGCTTGGTTAACAATATTTTAAATATAAATGAATTTATTTTTGAAATTAACACTTTTTCTTTCTTTCTTTCTTTTTTTTTTGTCTGATGGCAATACGCTAATAAGCTACTCCCAGAATGAAAGGATATCCCCCAAGCGTGTTCCTTTAAAAGAAGTTTTAAGGCATTTCACCAAGTTAGCAGTAAAACATTCCCAAGCCCCACAGCAGGTCTTTAACTTCACCTTAAAAAGAGAGAATTTCTGTGAGTGCACCTTAAAAGAGAGGATTTCTGTGACTTTTGTTCTTACCAAGCCCTTTCTGCCTTCACGCTTTAACTCCACATGTGCATAAATAACCCTCACTTCGTAGAGGCATCTCTAGCTGGTCAGATACCACCAGACCCAAGCCCAACGCTGAACGAGCAAGCATTGACAAAGAAACCTCCTGCAAACCGAAAACCAAAAGCCCCCAAACCAGTCAACACCCCCGTCTAACTACCAACAGCTTTCCCCAGTAGCTCTAAATCAGGGATTGGGGTTGACCTGGAGAGAAAAAGAAAAAAAATAAAGAAGAAAAGAAAAAAAAAAGAAAGGAGGGAAAAAAAAAAAAAAGCCAGGCTATTTAATATGCATCCCCACAAATAATTATTCACACTGCATTTGATTTCCATCCCCACAAAAGAACCACTTCCCACTTTCAAAAGTGGCTCAACACTTATGGTATTTTAACTGCCCTAATTACTGTTGAGAGAACATAATTAGAAGCACTGATCACATTGTCAACAGCTAACCAGTTGCAGCCCTGGCTGGGGGCCTGATCCTTCTCCGGCTGGGGTCCGAGAGGGCAAGCACTGATTGCAGGAGGAGGAGGAAGAGGAGGAGGAGGCCCCGGGCCCCTTCTTCCCACCTGAATCTACCGGAATCCCAACGTTTTCCANACCACCTCCACCTCCCTCCTCCCCCTTTCTTTTTCCCCAGGCAAAGAGCTGGGAATCCTGGATCCCCAATCGTCAATATTTGGTTTGCCTGTCGTGCTGCNCTGAGGAGGCTGAGGCGGTTTCACGCCGAAAACCCCTGCTCCTTACGTCCACATATCGATTTCTTGATTCCGGTAAACTCGCTCTGTTTTCAAAAGCCGGAGGAGGAGGAGAGTAATTTTTTCCCCCAGCGAGGCTGCTGTCCCCCTGAACCACTCAGCACTGAGTCACCACAATTCATAACTTTTTCCGAAAGAGGAACAGTTTAATAATTAAAGCAGATACTGACCGGCTCCCCGCTCCCCTGAACACCAAACTTTATTAGATTATTATGCGTCGATGCATAATTTCCATTGGCAACTTTTAAAACAGCTCCTTCCCTCCCTGCCATCCTCTTCCTCCCCCCTCTAACACCCACATCCGACTTCACGTGCGGATGGAAACGCGGGGCATCTTAAGCCGGTTGCTGAAATCTGAGCGCCTGCTTGTTTTCTCAAGTCTTGGACAAACATAACTTTAAGGGAGAGCCGAACGGAGGCATAAAGAAAGAGGAGCCTGCATTTTCATCTTCCTTTCATCTCAGTCATTCAGTCAACCATTCAGTGCCCTATTCAGCAGAGCTTTTCATTATGCAAAAAAATGCTAATCCTTTTCCGATGCTTTCACACTTGTATAAACCCCCATTCCTTCGACTGAAAAGCAATTATATCAGTTTACCTTTCTGTCAAAAACAGGATTAATATTCCAATACCAGAATCTCCTTTATTTTCCTATCTTTTGCTTTAGGAAACCAGAGATTATTAGTGGAGGTATTCCTCGGAGCGAGAATACATTATTTTAAATATGATTATTTTAGCCACAGCACGAGGAGGAGGGGGAGGGTTGGGGAGGGGAAGAGGAGGGGGGAAAAAAAAAAAACACCAAAAAACCCAACACCCCCCCCCCCCAATAAAAAAAAAAACTTCAGTTGCTGCGGAAACTCTTTTCAGTGACAGAAGTGACCTTCCCTTGGCAGAGGCCTGAATAGAATGAGCCTCACTCTGCTCTATTAATCAGAAACAAATTATGAAAGAATGTGGCTGGACTGGTTGACACTCTCCTGTCTTGGGAGACTCAGTAACAGCCCGGTAACAATGTCCTCTTCATGGGTAATGAACAGCCGTGACAAATGGGGCCCCGAGAAACTATTTATTTGCATATGCAAATTCCCACACAAGGGGAAACATGTACAAACAAGTGTCATTGTAAGGTGGATTAGGCAAACAACGCTTTCTTTTTTAGGACATTCTGCAGCCCCGAACATTAGTCAGCACAATTAAACCAGTCTCCATGGAGACTAATGAAATTTCACCATGGTATGAGTTAAATTAGATAGCTAGTTATGTGTTTTCACAATCCAACTCGAAATCCATTATTGTTCCAGAACAATACAGCAATTGTGCCTGGCTGATCTTTGCCAGCTCAACAAGCTCCTAAGTTGACAATTTGCATATGTTAATATAATTAAGCACTAATTACATGAAACTTGTACATATTCACATGCACTTTCCCTGGGCGCTTCTCAGTTTGAACCTTGGCCAAGTCTTTAACCCTTTGAGTGACTCCGGAGCAGCAAAGCCCTCGCCTTCTGGGGACAGCCCCGAGGCAGATGCAGAAAAAGCCCTTCATTTATAAACACAAAGCTTAACCTGGCTTCTCCTGCTGCTACCGAAGGAGGCCAGAAAACACTCCTGGATGTGCTGGCCTAGGAGAGAGGGGCTGGGGGCAAGGGGAGGGGGCACTTCTGCGGAGACCCAGCTCCCCTGACCCTTGTTTGCGCATCGGAAACCACCGATACGTGGGCACCCCAGAGGTCACGCACCCAGGTGTCCGGCCACTGTCACCAGTTCTGCCAGGCCCCCATTGTCAAAAGCACCAAACCAAACCAACCAACACAAAAATAAAACCCCACCAAACCCCAGCCTGGGTTTCACGTCAGTGCCCCGAGAGCCACAAAAACGGGAAGGAGAAAAAAGGGGGAAAAAAAGGAAAAAAGGAAATTAAAAAAAAAAAAAAAGAGCAAGCAGTAACTAATGAGCTTTACATAAATATATGCAGAGGCAATTAAGCAGTGTTAATTACTATGACAGCAGTTAATTGAATATAATTAGATATTTTAAGCTACTGACTAAGGCATAGTTAAGATTAATTTTATTGAGATTAATTGTAAATAAGAATAGATTAACTCTGTGTTTTGACAGGCATAAAAAGTAGTTCTGCAAATTAACCAGGAGAGCAGAAACCGGCACAAAAATCATATATTATTTTAATGTCACACCTCGGAATCATCTGCTCAATAAACATGACTTTTCAAACCCAAACAGACAGGAATCTTGAAGAAAAACAAACAGCTTGCGGAGATTAAAGAGCCTTTTGTCCTTTTTCATGTGCATTTCTTTTAGCAGACTAAATTAAGCGAGTCTGGTGTACGTTTTTAGGAAGGAACATTTCACACTGAATGGAAAAAATGTTCTATCACATATGAAATCCATGCAGCTGTGCGGAACTTGGTCCAGATGGTCTAAGGCTATAAACCGAGGCTGAATGATAGACAGTAGGGCCTTCCCGAGATCAGGAGACAGAGTCACCACCTCCTATTTCGACCTGAATTTTCTGTCAGGTATTGTTTCCTTCCCCACCAGACAGCTCCCGGCCCTGCTTTCAGCCCGAGCCTGCAGATTCCAGGGAAGGCCCTTCGCAAGCAGCGCCGGGAAGCGCGGGAGAAGGGCAGAAATCATAAAATATTTAGAGAACGCCCCTCTCAGCTGCACTGAAACCCGTGCTGAACCCCGAGCGCAGCAGAACAGGGCCCTGGGTCCCCTCTCAGGACTCGGCTCCTCACCCCACCAAACCCGGGGGGGTGGTGGTGGGGTGGGAAACCCGCCTGGTTCCGAATAAAGGAAGCCCCAAACGCATCCCACCGGCGGACTAATTCATGCACGCTGCTTAAGGAAATTAACAACGGGGCTGAAGAATGCTGAACAGATCCCTAATAAGAAAGGAGCTTCGATTGATTTTGAAATGAATCAATAGGTGATTAACGCAATATTTTTAAAGCAGCAGAAGGCGCAGAGGTATATATATATTACGCAAACCTATATATTATATTTCCGATACCTTTTTAGCTCTTAATCGAACAAGGGCTTTACAACAGCGAGCCTGTCCCCTACATTGACTATCAACTTCTCCAGAATGCCTTCAGTCTTTTATAACGAAAACCCAAAACCGGTCTGTGAAACAAGGCTACGACAAGCCATTCTGCAGTGAAAGATTTTAAATCATCCAGCCTCTTCTAATAGACTTGAGACTTATTGAGGTAGAAACCATAAAAAATGAAGAAGGGAAATTTAATCCCTGAAATATTGATTTGCACATTAATATCATATAGGCAGAGGGCAATTTGGCTTCATGGAAATGACACATTGTCGACCCTTGGTGAAGTCAGAGCCAATCTAACTGCTGAACATGTCTGAATCTCAAGAGTTATTAAGGGCTTCCCTTCTTGCCTTTATGACTTTTCTTCAGCCTACCAATGCAATCTTAAATGTATTATCTTTAAGAAATAATTGTAAAACCTCAGGGGTTTTCCAGTTAATGGAAGGGAGGCTAAACCACATCAGATTCTGAAATGCAACATTAAACCCTTGCAATCAACAAAACCACCTCAATTCTCATCCATCCAGTGCAGGATCTAATATTGTTATTAGAGATAATCAAATTTCATTGTGTAAATTTAGGCTCATGGTCAGAATGGAAGCAGTAAATTCTGCAATATTAAGCAGTGATTTTTCTCGGCCCCTCTTACGTGGGCTTTGCTGGTGCACCCTCTTCACAAATAACTACCCCCCAAAAAAACGAGGGAGGGAACCGTCTCCCTGCCTTCTGGAAGAGGTGTACGCCGTGCCATCCATCACCCCCCCCCAGCCTGCCTTCACTTTTCACTCGCTCTCGCCGGCAAGTTTCATTTTAGAGACCACTAAAGCGGCATCACTGCCTGCACCGCCGAGCAGGTACTGGGGCTGGGACTCACACAGATGCTTTACCTGACCTTTCTTTGTTCCTGGGGTAGGTTTCACTTTTGTAGATTTACGACTTTGCCTTCCCTATCCTCCCACCACCACCCCCCACCTTACATTTCCCTGGCCCTTCTACGTTCATTATCATAAAAATGAAAACTATCGAATCCATGTTTGTGTTGACGGAGCCCAAAAAAAGAGCCCGGCGACTAAAGGACAGAGAGCTGCTGCAAGGCGCTCTGTGGATCCCTCCATCGCACGCTATAAATATTCAAGCCCAGATAGCAGGAATAACTGAATAATCCCGGCCAGCCCCAGCGCCAGAGCCAGGTGCCAGAGGTTAAAACAGCTGGCCATGGCCAGCTTCTCATTTTGTGTGCCTTCCTACCGGCTGAAACCGCAGCCCCAGAAGACCAGCACTTATTCCCCCAAGGTTGATTGTCTGCTTGTTTTATTTTTGATATTGCTTTGATTATTGTTATTAATTATTATCATTATTTTCCCATTCTAAACCAATTTCTGTAGGATGCCCCGGCCGAGAAAAGAGAGAAACTCCTTAAATACAGCCGGTTGAATAGGAAGTGGAGCAATGATGATGATTAAGGCTCTTCCCCCCCTCACCACCATCACCACCACCCCCTCCCCAACACACACACACACCCCCCAACCTTCAACA
>VZTM01003948.1:129150-155820 GCA_013400555.1 Jacana jacana | reverse complement strand
GGTCGGGGGGGACAGACGGTGGGTTTGGGGGCTGGTTCTTGCTCTTATTTTTATTTTTCCACTTTCTTTTTATTTTTCCTTTTTCTTTATGTTTCCACTTTCTTTTTATTTCTTTCTATTTTTCCTCTTTCTTTTTATTTTCCTCTTTCTTTTTATTTTTCCTCCTTTTCATTTCTCTGCTTTCTTTTTATTTCATTTTACTTTTCCTCTTTCTTTTTATTTTTCCTCCTTCTCATTTCTCTGCTTATTTTACTTTTCCTCTTTCTTTTTATCCCACCCCCCCACCTCTTTCTTTTATTTTTTTTTCCTTTTCTTTTTTTTTCCCTTTTCCCTTATTGTGCCCCGAGTGTCTGGAGTGGGATCCAGCCAAGGGATCCCCCCCGCCCCCGGGGGGTGTGTGTGTAGTCACCGCTGTGCTACTGGCTGTGACACAGGCTGTGTGTGACACCCTTCCCTGCCTTTGTATGGTCCTGGTCGGGCCACACGCCCTTGGCCCGGGGTTTATTGCGGGATTTGCTGCTGTGTGAAGGCTGGAATAAAGCCGTGTTCCAAAGGGGAGCACCGGAGTCGGAGTCTCAGGCCTGCTGGGGGCTTCAAATAAACCCTTAGCCTGAGGAAATGATGGTTCTGGGTTCAAGGGCCCTGCCCCGTCCTTTGTTTCATTATTTGGGTGCTTCTGCCTTGTTGTGCCGCCGTTCTCTGTGAGAAGCTGGAGGAAGAAATGTAATTTATTGGTTTCATCCCCGTTGGAGTGGACGCCGGAGCGTTCGGCCTAGGGGCTGGAGTTCCCTTTAGGTCTAGTTCTTCTCTCCAGGTCACTCGCAGGTGGTTGCACAGAGCGGGCCCAATCCTGCCAGCCCCTTCCCCGGCGAGTAACCCTGGGTCTGGCCCCTCCTCAGCAACTCTCTCAACCCTCGTTGGTGCCAGGTCTGATAAAAAACACCAAGGGGTTTTGTACCTCCCCTGGGCATCTCCAAGGCTGCCCCGGACGAACGCTCTCCCCCAGCTCGTGCTGCTCGGGTTTGCTCGGCACGATCTGTGGGTTTTGTCAGGTTATTCTAACCTCTCACAGCGATAAACTTTCAGCTTTGCCTAAATCTGCTCCAGGTGGGAGCGATGGCTGGTGCTTGAAAGGTGCCTCCGGTACCGGCACGGGCACTGACAGGAACCTCTATTTGAGGGAGATTTGGGCAAAATACCATCCGCAAACAAGGCGAGCAGCATCCTCCCAAAGTCAGTCTTATTAAGTAAAAAACGAGGGAGAAAGGTACGTTTTACAAATATTTGCCCAGGAACGTGGGCTGTTAAATTCTGTCAATATCCCCGCCACCCCTGGAATTATTGCTCACCTCTATCCACGGTGACCCCAAAATTGTCAGGGAGAAAGCCCGCCAGCTGTAAATCCGCACGGGGCCACGACGGCCATGCAATTTATTATGAAGCAGAAATGTTACTGAAGGGAAAATTGGTGCCTATTCCCAAGCCCACACCTGGAAGGAACAGGCTTTTCCCAGAAAATAAAGATCTTAAGGGGGGATCGCTTGACGTTGCTGGTGCCCCGAGCCTCGTCCCGTTAGCGGGACGGCATTGATGGCCGAATTCACCTCAGCCCACCCCAAAGGCTTCATGGAAAAGGGGTGCCTGGCAGCGAGAGCGACCGCTGCAATCCCACAGCACCCCCGAAGAATTCAAGCTCCCGCTGCAGCCCTGCCTGCACGGCGGCACCCAATGGAGCAGCTGATGCAGGGGACGAGGGGGTTTTTTCTCCTCCTTTCTCCAAAATGACCCAAGCAGCAGCCTTGCTCCCCTCCAAAGTGAGTTTTAAGGAGCACAGAAATGTTTTTGGTAGCATTTAAGTAAGGGGAGAAGCAGGGCTGCGATGAAACTCAAGTGAGGAGGATGTCTGAGGGCTCTGACAGGCGAGCAGGGAATGTGTGTATTTTTTTTGGGGGGGGGCGGAAAAGACCTTGGGTGCGACATGGAAAGAGCTTATTTTAAACGTGTGTGTGAGTGTGTGTGTGTGTGTTCATTCCCTCAGATGCCCCAGTGCAGGCTGTTGGCAGAGTCACCGGATTTTTCATCTTTTGGTCTACTGACTTTTAACAGAAAATGGCTGTAAATGTACAGACGTGAGTGCGGGAACAAATTGAAAGAGCAGCTGAAATTTACTCATTGAGAGAAAATCAATTTAAAGAAAACAAACAAACAAACAAACAAACAAACAAAAAAGCCCCAACCCTCCCAACAAACCCCACTAAAACCTAATGGTTATGAAACACCTAATTCTGAAAAAGGTGATTGAGAGGATTTTTTTGAACCTTTGCTCCCCAAATGAAGGCAGGGACGTGCAAAGGTGCTGCTCTGGGTGCGCAACGGGGACGACCCTCCCCGCTCAGCTCCTTCCTGGTGTCAGTAATAAGAGTGGAGGCAGAAAAGCAAACCCACTCCACGCTCAAACCTCTTCAAAATGCTCTCTTCGCAGAGACATCCCTCGAAAGCAGCAGCACCCCGGGAGTCAGGGTTTCACCACCCGAGGACTCTTTTCAAAACTGAACGTTTGTGCCACCTTCCTCCCGTCCTTTTTCAGCAGAGTGGTGAGTGTGGACTGGTGAGATAACCGAGGAATGAAATAAAAACTGCCCCTAAAACATGCTGTAAGGCAGCAAGCAGATGCTTTTACACTTAAGCTAAAACATTTGGGTTTTCTTTCGATAGGATGCCCCCAGAAATTACTCAAATAGCACCTGATCCAGTTGATAAGGAGGTTAACTGCCGGCAGGTAGAAGGCTCTTCTCTGGGTAAGATTCATGCTTTGTCCCCACAGACACTTCCCATCTCCATCCCACCTTTAACCCGTTATAGAACCACAGAACCATAGAATGGTCCAGGCCAGAAGGGACCTCTGGGGTCATCCAGTCCCACCTCCCCGCAGTCAGCAGGGACACCCCCAACTAGACCAGGTTGCCCAGGGGCCTCCTCCAGCCTCCCCTTGAAGATCTCCAGGGAAGGGGCCTCCACCACCTCCCTGGGCAACCTGGGTTAACCCAACACTATTCAAACTTCTGTTCTGGGGACTGTTGCTATAAGTGAAACACACGTGTGTGTGTGTGTGTGCACAACCACAGAGGAACGACTGAAAACCCTCCCTTTCCCACCTCCCTTTTGGGTGCCCGCCGAGTTTTGGGCTTTGGCCCCCTAATTAAGGCAGAAGGACTTGGTGATGGTTTTGTGCTGAACCTTCCGAATTCCGCAGGAGAGTGCCTGGTTGGTCTCTGGGAGGATGGATACGGTGTTTATTGAGTTCATTCTTGACCTTACCTGCGTAAGTGCTTTAAGTTAAAGTATGAGATGCACCTAGAGGGGTAATACATTGAGTTTAATAGGAAGACAGTTAATAACCTTTTTTCATCCTCATGCACTATCAATCATGGCTGTCACCAGTCTGCTGAATCAAAGCAAAAGTGTTCTTCACAGATGACTGATTAGAAACGCAAAATCACAAGATCCATCTTCATGGTCACTTTTATTATAGTCATTTTTAAACTGACAGCAACCTGCTCAGTTTCAGCAGACTGGGCATCACAAATAGTGTCACTCAGTGCAGCTGAGCATGAGAAGATGTTGGCTGGATTATACTTAAAAATAATTAGGCCCAAAGCTTTTTTTTTTCTTTCCCTTTTTTTTTTGTTAGTTGATGTTTTGGTTTTTTTTTTTTGGTGGAAGCAGGAAAAAGGATTTTCTTGGTTCCAGCCCTGTCTTTTCAACCCCGGCCGCAGCCTGTGCTTGGTTGTTTTTTTCTTACAGTGGGCTGCTACTGGAAAATATTTTCCTTCTCCCACTTCTAGCCAACTAATCAGTTTTTAGGTGGCCCCGGGATACTTTTTGAAGCCCCTCTCTTTGCTGGTGATGCCGGTTTCAATAGAGCTGCTCTTAAGCACGGGCTTAACGATTCCCTGCTCATTTGTACGGTGCATGGTTGGTTTCCAGCCTTCTGAGGAATAATGCCAGGGCTAATTACGGTGTCAACCAGGTTTGCTTCGCCAACACCATCTCCCATGCAAATAAACCAGCAAGCCCTTCAATAGTTTAAGGCTATGGATAGACCTAAATGGGCTCTGGCAGATTTAGAGTCAGGATGGTAGAGGCAGAGGGGGAATGAGACGGGGGGAGGACACCGGCGCTGCAAGCTGCGCTTCTGAAAGGTGGTGAAATCTAACGGAAGGTATTGGGTAAGGATGAAAAATTACAGGCTGGGGTTTGGATTTTTGTTTGTTTGTTTATTTCATAGGTAGAACTATGGTAGATGCTGAATTTCCGTCGTGGCTTCCAGTCCTTGCCCACGCTCAGGCAAATCGCGTGAATTGCTGTCGACTCCGAAGGGTGTTTCTCCCGTGTGAAAACTGTAGGGTTGGTTCCTGAATGTAAACAGCAGCCTTTTGGCTCTACCTAAAATCAGGGGTAAGAAAAAGACAGCTTCTCCTTTGGAATTTTGATTCTAGGACCGATGAGAAGAGAAGGCAGCCAAGGCTAATTTTTAAATTAGACAGGAGCTAAGCAGGCCTTCCCCCAAACTCTTCGTGATCTTTTCCCCTTTCCAGAATTTAAGTTCCTCTTCATCCCCTGGACAGAAAATCCCATGTTGCACCAGCTCAGCATCATCTTCAGGATTCCCATGAACAGTGGTGTTGGACTTGGAAGCCGCTTGGCTTCCAAACCCCAAAAAGGTGGTGTTATTCGTGAGGCTGATCTGTGGGGCTGTGATCCCTCTAACGTGGCTCCAAGGACTTTGAGTGGTGACAATATCTAGAACTTTCCCTTCAAACACACTTGCTGACCACGGGTGCTACAGCACTGGACTTTTCTTCTGTGTAGGAAGGGGCTCTACAGGTGGCGAAGGTCCGATGGTCTCCCAAAGGGGAGGGCAGGAGGTTGCCCAAGGAGGGCTCTTTCCAAAAGGCTCTTCCTCTCCAGCCTCAGACCTTCCTCTGGCTTTTCTCACTGGGCTCCACACGGACACGGACACTCACACTCTCCAGGGTGGGGAAATTAGGTTCATACAAACACACCTCCTCGCAGACACACACAAAACCCCACGCTACATACGTGTTTGTAAGGCTGTACGAGGAGAGCTGGCACACAGGCACCGGTCCCCGGGCAGTGACGCTGATTTATTTACCCCAGCTGCTGGTGCCAGCAGAATATCTTTAATCCAAGCATCTTTAAGAATTTTATGATAAGATTTCCTTGTAGTGCACAAACACCTGTGGGACCAGAGAAGGGAGGCGGGAAGCGAAACAGGCAGCTTTATGTCGGGCTGAGATCCACGTGCTCTGTAAGCAGTTTGAGTCCTTTTTTGTTTCTATTTTTATTTATTTTTCCTAAAGTGAATTCTTATCTTAAGGACATAATTAGCATTTGACAATACGGTCCCTCGTAGAGACTCCGCGTTTGTTAAGGTGGTTTTAGCCACAAATTGCTATTTTCTGATGAAAAATTGATACGCTGATGCTGACTGACATCTGTCTAAAAGTCAGAGGCCAAGTATGTCTGAATTCAAATTTATGAGCGTTAATCAGAAGCTAATCAAGCAGAGAAACTAACGAAGTCTATGGATAAATAACACAATCATATTTTAATAATGATGTTTTTTTTGGGGAAGACAATGTTATTTAATTAATCTTTTTTTTTTTTTTCCCCATTAGATATTTTTAATAGTACGTTCTCAACAGAAATAGCTGAGGAAACTTGACCATAAATTATTCATGTGCACCTTTGTGTGTGTCGTGCTGCTTTTTAAAGAAACCCTGAGATCTGAAAGTATAAATGCCCCCGCTACAGACGGGAAATAAGACATTTGTTTGGGCTGCCAATACTTTCGAGTTCCAAGCAGAAAAGTTGTCCTTTCCTCCCAAATATTACATGGTACCAATGTACTTTGGTGGGTTTTTTCCCCAAGCCCAGTTGCCATTTTGAGACAGTATGGACAAGGCGACCAGTACGGCTTAGCCTGGCGGGGGGAGTCCACGTGTCTCTAAATAATGAACAGAAACGGGATGAGCAACGGTGGGAAATTCGGTGTCTGTTGTTGGGGGCGGGTTTTTGTCCTGTCGTGATGAAGGAAAAACGTGGGTTAATAATAAATAATTACAGATGCTTTTAATTCCTGAAGAGAATAGCTGTGTGAACCTGACCTTGTAAACTTTGGGAAGGCGGGTGTGGTTTTACTGTACGGGCTCTTTCTTCCTAAAAATGCTCTTTCACTGCTCTCGCTTATGCAGAATGTTTATCACATGTTGGTGCCTAACCCCTGTGTTAGGGTTAAAGGGAGAGGATTTGGGGAAGTAGCCCTCAAATTCACTATCTTTCTGGCTGCAATGCAATCTATCGATCCTCCTAAGGCGTGTCTGAAGTTAGTCCTGAGGCACTGCGGGTCTGTGCCAGCCTTTCACTGGGAATGCTCCAGTAGAACCATTTTAACACAGTTCAGAACCAAAAGGCCTTCGGTTAGGTTTCCCGGGGTGCCATTTATATAACAAATAAGTAAAAGAATTTGCATGTACTTCAGTAATTACTGATGTAATTGGGAGAGAAAACACACAGAGAATTCAGCTGCTGAAGGGCACCCTCACTTTTTTCTCCTCTCTCTCCTTAAATAAGCAGATCTGCCCAAGTAAACACAGCAAACAGTATCCGGAAGGTTTCTCTTTCCAAGGTTTCTCTTATCCTAAACACCTTTAGACCCCTCAGATCCTTCAGCTGAGCCACTGAGACATGGGCACCGGGAATTCCTGCACCCCACCTGCCTTTTTGCCCCCAGAAAATGCAGCTATTTCTTTCCTCATTGCAGTTTGGTTTGGTTTTGGTTTTTGTTGTCTTTTTTTTTTTTGTATTTTTTTCCCTCTCTTGGTTTCTGAGATGCTCCTGGTGGAGCCCGAGAGAAGGGAGAAGGCTGTTGTGTGGGTGTCAGGCTGGGGTAAACCTGTGCGTGTGAGCGAGAGGGAGAGTGGACCCCCTTCAGCATCTCCCTCTCAGCTGGGGTTGGGACCCTCGGGTGCCCCTCGCTGAGCCTTAAAGGGAGAAGAGGAGGGAGCAGAGGCCATGGGACAAGGCTGCTGGGTTTATATTCACATGGCTCACACTTGTAACAGAGCCCGTTGCCCGATACCCATATTCCCAGTGGCCGACTGGTTGTGTAGCCCTTCCCTTCCCTCAGCAGCATTTCGACGGGTCTTGGTGACTCCGGAGGGCTGCTCTCCAGGGCTCACAAAAGGGATTCTGCACCTTTCCTTTTGCATTTTCCAAAATATCAATCACGAATTATAAGTCAGGGACTTCTGTTTTGCCGTCTTTTTTGTTTGTTTGTTGCTTTTTGTTGTTGTTTTTTTTAAAGTGTGTGTGTGTCTTTAGGCCCCCAGACCTCTCTTTTCCTTTGCCTCCCGCAGCAGATAATAGCCACGGATCCTTGCAGGTTGTCTAGGCATTTATATTGTGTAAGAGCAGGGGGTTATGAGACAGATGTAAACATTTCTTTTGCCCAATGCAGCAAACCCAAGTATTTTTTTCTTCCAAAAATTAGGGAAATTTTTTTTCTTTCCAAAAATCTCTCCCTTTGTCCTGCTGCCCTGGAAATTTTGGTCTAAACATCCTGGATGTGCCGAATACACCAGACCACGAGAGTCTGATGCAGAGTGCAAACAACAGAAAAGCCGTCTTGTTCCTCAAGTAACAGATCCAGGGACAAGCAGGGAGACTTTTTGCTTTTCTGCTGTTTCTCAGCTGTAGCCTGAACCGTCACTTGGCTCGTGGGCTGGCGGGCTAAAAGCAAAGCAAAAGCTGACTTTCATATAAATGTCCAAAGAGGGTTTTAGAGCCCTGCTGTGGAATGTAAAAGGGTTAAAAAAACCCTCCCCCAAATTTCCTTGTCCTGCTGATAAAAGCCTAGTTTAGGTGCTACAGTAAGGGTTGGGTTGTTTGGTTTCTTTTCTTTCTTTTTTTTTTTTTTTTATAATATTTGATCTTTCTTTGTAGTTTTTATTCTAACTTAACTGTGTTTAGGCCCTGTTTTCCCTCTTTTATAAAGCACTAGGTTTTCCTTCTTTGTAAGTTATTCTCCCAGAGTGCATCTTAGTTTAATTCATTTTTAGCAAAAGAAACACCCAGGTTCAATCTGGAGACCTCCTTCCAACATAATTTAGCTGGACCTTTTCTTAGTAAAGGTTTTCTGGTTTTCATTTTCACTTCATATTCTCAAATAAAAGATCCTTTGTTGTCTACCATTTGATTGGACTTAATGAAAAACACTCCGTTTTAACTTAACAGTATTTCCCTTTGAATTTATTATATTTAAGGACACTGTCAAAAAATCAAGCATTTAATCTCAGGTTTTTGTACTTAAAATTATATTACTATCATATGGCTCAATGAGGTGATGTAAAAAGTGTATTGAGTAGATTTCAAAAAAGGAAAGTGAAAAACTAGCCCCGTTTTAATACGAAACTAAATCCTGAGGCTAATGTGGGGATTGGGTATGGTGGTTGACTTTAAGGACGGCCATGTGACAGGGTGCCAACAGCCCGACTGTGCAGTATCGACTCCACGAGGTTCACTGATTTGTATGGAGGCTAATATCTTCTTTAAACAATTCCGTGTAAATTGTGCGTATAAAGTCATTGGAAGCTATTTCTCAGGACAGCCTCGCTGGCTGGCTACCTGCTGGAGTGAGGAAGATAATCAATAGAGAGAAATAGAGCTGAGCATGAGACTGGGAAGCTTCAGAGCAGTTAGCGCTGATAAAAGTAGATGATGTCAATATTTGGGAATAACACAACTCCGGGATAAGAGACAAAAGAGAAGTGCATATGTTGTAGGGCGTTCAAACAGGGGCAGAATTAATGTGTAAGTGGCAGATGTTGCCCCGGGCTGCAAAAGACATTATTTATTCCAGGTATTGTTAAATTCCGAGTGAAACACCGCTGCTCAACACGGTGTATTAAAATTATACCCAGCCAGGAGAGAGGCAGAAGAAGACTTTTTAAATTTGTTTTGCAGGAGTAGGAATCCTTGGATACAAAGCAGCTGACGTGCTCTCTGGATGCAGAGGATTTTCCACGTGTCTCCTTGACCCCCGAAGAAAAAAGCCCCCGTCAGAAGGTCGGCGTGCTACAAAACCAGCGCTCCCTAATTAAACGGGGGGAAAGATTATGCCAAAATACTGGCAGAAACGAACCCGAATGGCACAGAGTGGCAGAAATCGATTCCTTACTGGGAAAAGGTGTAGACATCCTGGAGGCCACCCTCTCCCCCCCGCCTCACCCCACCCCTCCACCCCCCCTTTTATATTTTTTATTAGTGTTTTAAAGAGTATCGGAGCAAAAAATTCCCAGCGCTCATTCGGAATTCTAATGCAGGGAATGCTTTTAGCTGCGGTGTCCTCATTGGGAGTGAAGCATTGGTATATTTTTGCTAATTTAATAGTAGAAATCAGTTTTCCTCTTGCTGTCAGGCGATGAATTTTTGCTCTTCTATGCTGATCTTTCTGTTGATGTATTATGACATAGTCTGTCAACATGAACAGATATGTGAGAGGGAGATTGGGTGGCTGAGACATGCAACCTGAATATGGCTCCTCTTGAATTTTAAGCTTATTATCGTGTTTGGATACACTCAGTAGAAATGTAGGGGGGGGTGTGTGTATTTAATTTTATTATTTTTTTTTTTCCCCTCTCTAAAGCAAGCTATTATTTTGATGTAATTTTAGCAAAAGCAAAACAGGTGGACTATGACAAGGTCCTAAAAGCAGAATGAATGAGGTAACTCCAGAACATATGCGTGAGAGCTTAAAAAGCTTTCACGTCGGAGTTAATAGCCCTTTAAAAGTAGCATTTGCAAAGTGCAAAAGTTTGTGTGTAAGAAGAACCAATCCAGGCTTATCTGATTATTAAATATTGCTATCGGGGTTTTGTTTTTTTTTTGTTAAAAATGAAATAATTCCACGAGCTTCGCATGGTTTTGTTGTCACAGATGTTTTTATTGTTTGGTGTTAGATATCTGGATTACATCAAGTAGGTGATTACTATGTCAGCTAAAAAGGTCAAGTTCCATACTTTTTATTTCAGACCATCATAAAGAAACCTTTCTATAATGACATAGATGTCTATAACGTAGATCCCTCCATGCTCACTTTAAAAAAAGCGTCTACCTGACACATGGCTTCACAGGAAAGAATTTCAGGTTTTGGTAGTTAATCCGCTGTCAATATTCACGTACAAAAGAACCACTGGTCTCCTGAAATGATTAACTCTTCCACAGCAAAATTCTCATTAAAATCGAGGGTTTAATCACTAAATACACAATTTATAGCGCTAAAAGTTGTTATTACCACAAAAGCCGCCTCATACAATTTGTTTTTTTTCAGGTTGCTGCTCTTTAGTTGTCATCTGTGCCATCGTTCCATCTGAAAATTACAGGCATATCTAAGGTCCTGTTCAGTGCTTAACTCTAAAGAAATCTTCATTGCAAATAAAGCAGGCGTTTTGATGTGGGACCTGGCAAAAAAAAAAAATAAAAAAAAATCTTTTAAGATATATACATCGACTAATTTGTTAATCTTGTGCCACTTTTAGCATTTGTCACACATATAAACCAGGAAATTGGCTCCATCTCATTCTAGCTCTGTGTTGAATTAAAAACCTCTACTGCAAAGGAGAGCATGATGTGGGGAAAGAATAAATTTAGTTCTTTCTTTAGTAATGCACATATATTTCCATACATTTCACATCCTAAGGGAGGCTGTGAACGCATTCAATAAATACAAAACTGTAATTCCAGGAAAAGGGAATTTTTATATTACAAATTTCATGTAGTCTTTTATTCTTAAAAGACCTGAAATTATAAATGTTATTCTGTTTTTATTCTTTTACAAAAGACAAGAGATAAGAAAAAAAAAAACCAAAAAAACCCGAAGGCACCGAATTTCAGGTCGTTGGTATTTGTGAGAGTAGTAGGTGGTTTAGAACAAAAACATTTATATTCAACAAAGGCCCTTGAAAATTAAGAAAATGTTAGCTACGTCCAGCCAAAGTAGTTCTACCTCACATATCCTAAAATCCAAATCATATATGTAAGCATTTATATGGAACGATTGCCTATCTTCACCTTATATATTAAGGTCAGCGAAAAGAGCAGTTTATGGATAAAGGGCAATAATAAAGAGGTAGCCTTTAAACATGATTAGTTGGTGTCTATTAAAGATGTGTTAAAATGAAATATATACTGCAGGTGAAGGAAATTACCAACTCCTGCGAGGATGATGGACTCGCTATATGTGTATTTCACTATTCCTTTAAAATATTTGCGAATTTGACTGCATTCTGAGGAGACAGAGCAATGTGGTAGATTTATGAGGGTCTGACGGAAGCAGGGCGAGGAGAGATTATGGCAGACTTGTTTAGAAAAACTGAGAACTGAAGGTTCCTGATTTACACTGACATATATCGAGATGAAACTATAGTTTGCAAATTGCCTAGAGGAGCTATCTTTTATTAAGTGTTTGATGGGTACAGAAATGTACATATCTGTTCTGAACCAGCCGAGGAATACTGATGCAATATTTGCAAATGTGGTTTTGCCATTTTTAGCTTTCCTTCGGTCTTTTCCTTTTTAGGGTCACCGCGCCCAGCCCTCTCCTGGGCGCCCGTGGAGTCAGAGAAGGGGTGTTGCGTGATTTTGGATTCTTGGGGTAGGGGTGTGCTGCAATGCCCTCCTCCGTGCCATGGGATGAGGAGGGATCGAATGCTAGCTTGGGCACTTTGTACCTTTTTCAACACCTTTGGCGCATTCTAGGTCTTTACCACTAGAAAAGCGACACTGACAGGACGCCAGTAACAGGGAAAGGGGCAATGGATTCAAGCTGCAGAAGAGCAGCTTTAGGTTGGATATCAGGAATAGGTTCTTTACTCTGAGGGTGGTGGAGCACTGGAACAGGTTGCTCAGGGAGGTGATGGAGGCCCCTTCCCTAGAGATCTTCAAGGGGAGGCCGGAGGAGGCCCTGGGCAACCTGGTCTAGTTGGGGGTGTCCCTGCTGACAGCGGGGAGGTGGGACTGCATTGACCCTAGAGGTCCCTTTCAGCCTGGACCATTCTATGACCCTATGAAAAGGTCAAGGGGGCGTTGTAATTCCCAACTTTTCAATTCATGCCTTTCCAGAAGGCTTCCACCTTGGATAGATACTGCACTGTGGTGCCCTTGCATGTGTGTGTGACGCCTTTACACAAAGGTGTAAGAGCTCAGTTGCACAATTTGACCAAGGACCATAAGATTTCCTGCAAGGAAAGCCTGAAGGACGGGCAGGTTCCCTGCTCAGGTCATTTTTGCTTGTTTTATCCCAGCTGCTCCCCAAGGTAGATGACTTCTCTAAGGTGGAGGGGGGGGCACAGCCCGGCTTGGCGCTATTATTTTCGGTACATTAACTTCCTCTTTCTTTAGGAGCTGTTACTTTTTAATCTTATTTTAAATCATTATTATCATAGAGAAAATCTGTATTAGTCAGTACAATTCTACTTTCATAATTCACGTTTTATTAACGCAATTAAAATTGGTATTTACTGATGCTTCAGGAACGAAATTGTGAATTTAATATCAATTTAACAATGGATGATGTTATGCGTTCTGGTTCTGTCAGCATATTTTCAGGCTAGGTGAATGCATTATACAAATATTGGGCAATATTTTACATAATAATCTACCTATTAGGTGGGAAGTTTTGTCAGGCTCACAGCTCCACTTGGTCACTGATTACATAGAGGAAAAGTTGGGTTTTTTCCACCAGCAGATGTGGAACCAGGATTAAAATATCAGCACTTTTAAACATTTTGCTGGCCTCTAGCTAGAATACAATCAGCAGTACGTGTTGGTACAAGCTTTAGAGAAAACAAAGTTTGCACCCAGACCACCCTTTACGCTTCCCCAACGAATCCAAGTTCGGGGGTTGGCCACTTCACCCGGGGCTCGCTGTGGTTATAGTACGATATAAAGAATTGTGTGCTCGTGCTAAAGGACACGCACCGAGTCCTTTCCATCCGGAGCTGGCAGAGTTTTCTTAAATCATTAACTCATCAGACCAGGGGCAGGGATGCCTGGATCTCTCTGGATGTTTAGATAGCGCCGAGCGTCGCGCAACGTGTACTAGAATATAAGGAAATAATTGGCACTTGTTAGTTATAAGCAGCACTTGTTAGCATAGGCTTTTCTGGCGTGCCAACAAGCAATTAACCTCCGCATCAGTCAATCACCTTTTCCCAGTTAACTCGCATTACACTTTGAGGACAGCTGCCATCTTCCCCTGGAAAATATACACCCGGCTGTGCCCCGAACTGTCAGGCCAGCTCCAGACCAGCGGAACTTTATGTTATTCAAAAGAGTTAAAGCTTTTGAAATGGGGGAGAGGAGGTCGATCAAGAGAATGATCTTTTCTTCCGCCGCCGTAAATTGGGAGTAAGTGCCCCTCGTTCCCGGGAGCTCCCTCGGTGTGCAACGGTGGCAGGGAAATCGGGATCAATCTTTTCCGCTCGCCGTACGGAAGAGGTGAAAGCGTGGCTCCTCACATGAGTCAATCAAAGTAATGATGTTGCTTAGCAATGTAAATGTGAAAGGGAGGGAGGGGGTGGGTGGGGTGGTGGTGGTGGGGGATCGCTGATGCCGAGAAATTTGCACCCATGTATCGTGACTGTCAACGAGGAGGGGTGGGTGGGTGTGCACGCGCGTGTTTCGTGTTGCAACTGCAGCGCGGCGCGCAATTAATGCCCTAATTAGGGACTTCTTCATCTCTATTAGCTCTGGCTGACCAGACAACATGCTGGGGTTATTCACCAGCACGTCATCACTGGGGGGTTGGTGGCAGGAGTCATTAGATTTGTTCTTCACTGTGTTTTTCTCCAAGCCCTAGTAGATACTTCTGACGCATTTCTGTGGGGAAAGGGTGGCCATGAGAGTTTCCTTCTGCTCTTCAGGTAGATCAGGTGATAGGTTGGTCGTGGGTTGGTTAATATAAATGGGTTTTTCTTTGCCATTTCCCTATGTCTAAGAGTGATTTTCATGGGAGGAAAGTAGGGACGGCCTGAACTGTGATTTAATGCAGATCGTTTTATTCCAATAGCAGGAAGCAACTTCCCATAAATGACAACTTTCTTTTCTTTTGATAACTCCAGTGAAATACAGCGATGACACCTGTATGAAGCATTATTTTTAGAAAGAGGGACTGGGACACTTCTTTTCCCCTGACTATTGAAATGACATATAAATATCATTTCTTTTACCTTTTTTTTTTTTTTTCCTGCGATTTTTGTGACTTGTGCCTTGGTGTGTGACTGTGATGTGCATTTTTTTTGTTGACAGATGCGAATAAGGTATAGAGGGCACTGAATAAAAGTGTGCCTGCTCCAAATCGGGAGCAAGATGCAGGATAGCTTTGGCAAAAAAAAATAATAATAAAAAAGAAAGAAGAAGTAGATTCCCTGTAAACTCCTTTCTTCCTGGTCAGTCCATTTGGGAATAAACAGACCACTGTGGAGGGTTTTTATAGTGAGGGATGAAAATAAAAAAGGAGCAAGTTGAGGGCTGCAAGGTATTTTCACACCGTTCTGAAGAGTTTTGCATATTCAGATCCGTGTAAATAAATGTTTCGGTTTTGAACCGGAGTCGATCCTGCTCAGGTCAAACCCCAGAACATCGGAGCTTCTTCTTTGCTTCACAGAAGTTTTGTTATTATTGCCCAATATTCTCCATCTTTCACAGGAGGAAGTCTTTGGGGAATACTGAAAGAAAAAAATTTTTAGTAGATTTGGGGGGAGGGGTGTTCTATTCAAACAATCACCGTGGAAATCATCCTGAGGCACACCTTGATCTCAAGCCACTTTGCACTGGCTGAAGTCGCCCCGTGCAGTTCTTATGACTAGTTGGGCATTGCCTTGGTGATGCTAGACAAACTTGGCATTGCCTTGGTGATGCTTCTCAAACATGAAAGCTGGCTGTTTGTGAAACAGCAAAATATAACTAACCATGTTTAACCTGATCCTTGCTAATGCGTTTTCTACCACATGGGTCCAAATTTTCATCTTGCTCTAAGCGTCTCATGGCTTTTCCTGGTACCAGAATTAGAGTTCCCTGAGCTGCTCAGGAGGACAATCTTGAACCTCATTGCTCAGTTGCTGTTTACGTCAGTGGGGTTCACCCTGATGGAGGTGGACCAGGGAGTCAGGATACAACTTATTTTTTAACGAATCATTGAATAAACTTGATGGTGCAACTGTGGTAGAATGGGAAGGTGTTTGAAGCTCACTCTTGCGTATAACCATTACTTACCTCGAGACAGCAAAACATTTTGGGTTATATTTCTGCTTACAGTATTAAGCACACTGCTGAAAACAGTCTTGAAGGGAAGCTGGATTAAAATATTTTTTCAGTAGTGTGATAAATTATGTAAGAACGTGAAGAAATTTGAGAACCTTGGGGTTCTACACGGTTCTACATCTTCTTCTTCTTCCCATGCACAGAAGGAACTGTCCTTACTGATGAAGGTGAGGTGAGAAAATGTTATGATTTGGTATAAAACATGTTTCCTGATAGTAGTTCTGCTGAAATCAGCATTATGGAGTGGACCTGTGACATTCATTAGTTATGTAAACTCATAATGCACAAACTCATAGAGTCTTGTGAGCCTGGCAAATTCGTTAACTTTGGGGTTTTTTAGACTAACTGGGGCTTTTACTCATATTTAAAGGTGGTAAATAGAGAGAGAATGGATAGTTCTTCCTTTGTTCTGCTTCAGTATCTGTTCCCTTGCCTTTTTGCCTGGGGAGCTCAAGAGTAGTCTTGGTCATTTAACTTGTATCTTCAGCATGCCCAGGCAGTGCAACACATTTTTGCCTCTCGGTTATTAAGACCGGCCATAAAAATGCATTTTAAATGGTGACTTAAGAAGTGCATCCTTGTCAATAAACATGAATTTGTAGCCTTACTCATCTTTGATGATTAAAATAGATGGTTGCATAACAGAAAATGGTATTAATTATTCAGTCTAAGTGCTCTATTAGATAATATCTAATAGATATTGTCAGAATAATATATATACTGATATTGTATGTACTTATACACACAATTTCTTTTCCTAGGTACCTTTTTAATGCTGAAATGGGCACACTAATTATGAACTGGAGACGGTTTTGTGGCCCTCCCGACAAGAAAGACATTGAGGGTCTGGAGTGTGTCCAGAGAAGGGCAACAGAGCTGATGAGGGCTCTGGAGCACAAGTCTTGGGAGGAGGAACTTGGGGTGTTCAGCCTGGAGGAGGCTGAGGGGAGACCTTCTCACTCTCCCCAGCTCCCTGAAAGGAGGGTGTAGCTGGGGGGGAATGTTGGTTTCTTCTCCCAAGGAACAGGCGATGGGAGAAGAGGAAATGGCCTCAAGTTGCACCAGGGGTTTTTGTCCCACCAGAGCAACATGGAAGATGGGATGTTTCCCTCATTTCATAGAGTGAGAGACTGCTTAAAGGGACTCTCAGAGACTGTGAGACAGAGCTTTGACCCTCCTTAAGGCTGTTACAAACTGAAGGAGAATGGCTTGTAATTTGTTAGGGCTTCGAAGTTCATTTTGTAAGGAAAATCCCTGATTCGTGCAATGATTGAACTTTTGCTGTATTACCACACTTCCAACTCTGTGTTTTTATCTTCTCTTGGTTATGAATTCAGGCAAATGTTTACCCACGTGGTTTAATGTTGCACCAGGTGTGGGGTTGTTTTAAATTTGTTTTGGGTTTTTTGTTTGGTTTTTGTTTGTTTGTTTGTTTGGTTGGTTGGTTGGTTTTTTTTTTCCTTTTAGTTGTGTTTTCCTGCATCAGAAAATCAGAGTCCCGTGACAATTAGTACAATTTCCACAAACATCATCAGTGAGGGTGCTGTGTACCAGGGTGTGTCCTTAGATGTTTCACAACAGAAAAGTCTTCTGTGATGTACTTAAAAATTGCCTGTTGGACCTCCTGCTTGTGGGATAAAAACCAGTTTGGGCTACACATCCTGGAAGGGCTGGTGGCTTCAGGTGATGGTGGTGGTGGTAACTAACTTTTTGTGGGGTGATTTTGGTTTTGTTTTGGGTTTGGTTGGGTTTTTTTGTGTGTGTGTGTGTGTTTTGAACTGTTTAATGGACTGATTTTTGGTATAATCTCTGAAATATGCGGGTCTCTGGAGACTGATAAAAGGAGGGTTGCTGTTAATAACAAAACCTGTCCTTCAGGGGAACCCATGATCTGCCGAATTCTGTCACCCTCGCAAAAAATATTTAGCATTAGTATGGCCCATGTTTTGTATTTCAGCTGCTCACCTTTCAGGGACATCTTAGGCTGGCTGGCATCTCCAGGCTGTTTGTTAAAAGATAACACTGGAAGACTCTGCTCTGCTCTGGTGAGACCTCCCCTGGAGTGCTGTGTGCAGGTCTGAAGCCCTCAAGAGAGGAAGGACATGAACCTGATGGAGTGGGTCCAGAGGAGGGCCACGAAAATGCTCAGGGGGTTGGAGCACCTTTGCTCCAAGGATAGGCTGAGGGAGCTGGGGTTCTTCATTCTGGAGAAGAGGAGGCTCTGGGGAGTCCTCAAAGCAGCATTCCAGACCCTGAAGGGGCTACAGGAGAGATGGGGAGGGTCTGTTTCCAAAGGCCTGCAGGGACAGGACAAGGGGCAATGGCTTCAAACTGGAGAAGAGCAGCTTTAGATTGGATATCAGGAATAGGTTCTTTGTTCTGAGGGTGGTGGACCACTGGAAGAGGTTTCCCAGGGAGGTGGTTGAGGCTCCTTCCCTGGAGATCTTCAAGGGGAGGCTGGAGGAGGCCCTGGGCAACCTGGTCTAGTTGGGGGTGTCCCTGCTGACTGTGGGGAGGTTGAACTGGATGACCTTTGGAGGTCCATTCCAGCCTGCACCTTTCTATGATTCTATGACTCCTCACCTTTAGACCAATTCAGATCGGGGCATATTGTGGTATGAAAAGTCATATGCAAATGCCATGGATTTTTCCATTAAAAAAGCAGGCTGATTGCATTAGTATTTCTTGAAACAACAAGATTAAAAAAAAAATAATACTTAAATAGTTGTGAATCTCTTGTAGAGAATTTTGGTGACAGAACGGTCGCCATATGGCTGTGCATATTTTGTGCTACATGAAAGAAATTAGCAGGAAATTAGTGGAACTTTTAGAAAACCTAAGTAAAAGTAAAATACAACAAGCAAACAGTCTCTCCACAGATTACGCTGGCAGCACTGATGGTTAAAAGCATGGAGTATGCCCAGGGTGCTGTTTTCTGACTCCTGCTCCATCCTTTAGCTCTGCTCCAGGTTGAGCTGTTGGGTCTGCCAACAGCCTGGATTGCTTGACCCATCTCTCTTAGCAATGGGTGATCTCAGGGCTGTCCTAGGATGTGTGACAGCAAGGTGAGTGGCTGGTTCTCACTGCAAAACTACAGAAGGGGCCTGTGAGCACCTGAGATTTCTGGGGAGCATCAGGAAGAGAGTGGCCAACAGTGGAGAGAGGTCATCCTTGCCCTCTGCTCTGCCCTGAGGAGGCTGCATTTGGAGCACTGGGACCAGTTCTACGCTCCCCAGTTCCAGAAGGACAGGGAACTGCTTGAGAGAGTCCAGCGGAGGCTGAAAAGATGATGAAGGGACTGAAGCATCAGTCTGCTGAGGAAAGGCTGAGGGACCTGGGGCTTTTCAGTCTGGAGAAGAGAAGACTGAGAGGGGACCTCATCAATGCTGAGCAATATGCAAAGGGTGGGTGTCAGGAGGAAGGGGCCAGTCTTTTTTCAGTAACTGCCAGTGACAGGACAAGAGGAAAGAGGCACAAACTGGAACACGGGTAGTTCCATCTAAACTTGAGGAGGTGGAGTCTCCATCTCTGGAGACATTCAAACCCCACCTGGACACGTTCCTGTGGGACCTGCTCTGGGTGACCCTGCTGTGGCAGGGGGTTGAACTGGATGATCTCCAGAGGTCCCTTCTAACTACCACCATTCTGTGACTCTTCGTTTCTGTTGTTCTGTGATCCTTCTCTTGCATACCCTGAACTATGCCCTCGGCTTGACCCCAAGCGCAGCTTTATGTTCCCACACCCAGCCTTGATATGTGTCCAGGCCTGGAACACGGGTCCAAGTGTATAAAGTCAGAGACATTAAACTAGTATTTCCATTCCTGTTTGAAACTTTCCGCATTTAATCAAATCAGCAAATCAAGTACAGGATCAAAAGGGTTTATCAGCACATCAAAATTAGGGATGCAACATTTTGCTCTTTAGGTTATTGGTGAACTGACAGAGGTGTCTCTTACCAGTGGCAAGCACCAGCTCCTAGCTGAGGCGCAGGTGGGTGAAACGCCCGTCTTACCCCGGACACATGCCCTCCAGATGCCACCAAAGATACTGGGCTCGACTAAAACACAGAAAAACATAATTACTATATGATATAAAGGGATGCGTTAGGATTGTTGGTAAATTAAAGATTAAAATCGAGATTAACCCTTGAGAATAACCTTTCGTTTATTACCTGCTTTCCTGCCTTTAATTAAATCTGGCGTGGTTTTAATATGGAGTGGCATCTTTTGGGCTTGCGTTCGAATTGTGAAAATGCCTAATTTGTGTATGGTTTATTCATGTTGCTATTTCAAGTCATTTTAATTGCAGTACTTACGCAAGTTCAGGAAGCAGAATTTCATTCCATCTGGTGATTACTTATTTACTTACATTAATCATACAGTCAGAAAACATAGAATTAAAAAAAAAAAAAAAAACCCAACCAAAAAAAACCCCTACTGAAATCTTGATTGAACAGACTAGAGAAATTGATGTGACTAAACGTGTCCATATGGAGCCTGAAAATTTCAACACACTTCAAAAAAGTAATGGAGGAAACAAACAAGGGGCTGCAAATGCTGTGATTTGCCCAAGAAGCCTATTTTTCCTAGCATTTCAGTGGGTTTAGAGGTCAAGAGTAGACCTATATAAAACTGCTTTTGAAGCTGGTTTTAGGTTTGCTTGCTTGTTTGTTGGTTGTTTTTTTAATTCATGTATTTTGTGTGTTAACTGAGACTTTCACTCCAGCGTGAATCTCTAACCCAAGTTAAATACTCAGGCAGACCCAGCAGGTTACCTTAGGGATCAGAAATGGTGTGTCCACTTGGTCGTATTAGGTCAGACAGGGAAATGTTTTCAGCCCTGAGCAGACACATGGCTCACCTGAGGAGGTGCTTTGTTAAACCATTCACAAGTTGGGCACTTTCCAGATCATGAGTCCTATAATTCTGATGCCTTTAAAAATCACAGAATCAGAGAATGCTATGGGGTTGGAAGGGACTTCTGGAGATCATCTCCTCCAAGCCCCAGGCAGAGCAGGGTCACCCAGAGCAGGTCGCACAGGAATGTGTCCAAGGAGGGTTTTGAATATCTCCAGAGATGGAGACTCCTCTACCTCTCTGGGCAGCCTCTACCAGGGCTCTGCCACCCTCACAGGAAAGAAGTTCCTCTTCATGTTTAGATAGAACTTCCCATGTTGCAGTTTGTGCCTATTCCCTCTTGTCCTGTCCCTGGGCATCACTGGAAAAAGATTAATCCCATCCTTCTGACACCCACCCTTGAAGTATTTATAGGCATTGGTCCACCAAGGTGACCTGCAGACCATTACCTTCCAGCAGATAGTTACTGAGGAGCCTTTCCTAAATCAAGAGCAAGCCTATGGGTGGACCTCCATGCAGCATGACATGGCCATCCCCTCTCCTGGCCTAGACATGGAAGCCATTCTGCATCCTTAATACCTTAGTTTAATGCCAATACACTGGAAAGCAGAGCGATACTGGCACGGTAAGTCAGGTTACATGGCCGAAAACCCAGTGGTTTTGCTGCATCGTTACGGACATTGAGCCTGTGCAACCAACAGGTTGGGACGCTCCTCTTTTAAACCTCCAGCGGTACATGAGCGCACACATGTGTGCAGCAGATCACCAGCTATGGCAGTAAAGGCACTCACTCTCTGCTTCTGCTCTGTATTTTCCCAACTGATATGCTCTTTTTTTTTTTTTTTTTTTGGAGGTTGTCATATGGTATAACACTTTTACTAGTCGACTCCTCCCACTTTCCTTCCAACCACATCCTGATTTTTGGCCTCAGAAACCCAACATGTGCACAACTTGCAGAACAACACATGATATTGTTTCTGTATAACATCAGACCAGCTGGGATATAAATTCTTACAGACAATTTTATGCGAATGAAAAATACCTACATTAAGACATTTTCCATAGTTATGAAATACATACCACAGCAGAGCATATGGTCTAGAGTCAGAGATCCTCTCTTAGAATTATAACAAAAGCCCCAAATCAGGCCTCAGATCTTTAGAAAACGTAATTTTGACTAGATTGTTCTAATTTCTCTCTATTTCACGTCTTCCCTTTCCTATTCTGCTTCGGATTTCTCAAATCCAGCATCAGCTAGTTTGCTGGTACGTCAAAGGCCCTTAAATTTTATCTATTTGATTTATTAGGTGTCGAGTCCAATAAAATTATGATTTAACTAAAGAACAGCTAATATTTGGTGAAATTCTAATTTGTATCATGATTTGAAGATATGCCAATAGGCAGAATTAATCATTTTGGGGCAACTGATTTCAACATTTATTTTCATTAGTGGAAAATTGTTTTGTTTCTGATTTGTCAGTGTTCAGCTTCTAGAATTTTGTATTTTTTTTTTCCTTTTGGGGAGGGTGGGAGCAGTGAGGTGATTGTTATGTTATTCTCACTTCAGGATAACGAGTCTTTGCATATGAGGGTTTTCTCCCGTGATCTATAAACTTTAATCAAGTCAACCTCAGCCCTCCTTTTTGATAATCAAACAGATTGAGTTCATACTTTAACAGCAAATAATTTTCTCCTGCTCTCAAATTAATTTTGAATCCACCTTTCCCATTAAAATATGGACAACAGACCTATGGGAATTCTTCCAACAATTGCATCAGGATCCAAGGATTCCATTAGCTCTGCTCATGCAGCTTCACAGCAGGAGCTCCTGTTGAGTTGCTCGTCCACTATGGCCCATAAATCCTTGCAGAGTCAAGGCATTCCAAGGCACTGCACCCCAGTTTTGGGGGTGAAATTCCTTTGTATTGATGTATAACTGTGCATTCATCTCTCCTAAATTGCTCATTTTTCCAGTGGGCCTAGACCCGTAAAGACACCTCCTCTTCCTTGATCTCATCACTTTGTAGGACTCAACTAATCTTTCTGTCATCCTTAGATCCTTAACATGCTAATTTCTGTTTGCACCTCCGGATCACTGCCGGGAATATGGGATAGCACCGGGCCTGGTGCTGATGCCTGCTGGATACCATTAGAAACAATTCAGCATTAGTTTTCTTTCTTTTCACATAACTTTGGGAGATCGGCTGGCCAGCTCTTAGTTGAAATTGTGACCACTGATGTTATGTAGGAAACATTTTATTTTCCTTACTAAAAATATCATGCAGCATTTACAGCCTTTCACTGGGCATTCATCAGTTAAACAAACAAGATAAGCACCCCATTGACAAGCGAAAAAAGAAAAAAAGTCAGTTGAACAAGTAGCAAAACAAAATGATTAATATTCTTCATTTTTTCTCTGTACAAGTAGCTTTGCTTCACTTTCTCAAGACATTTAATATAATAATATTTAATATAATAATTATGTAAATAACAATAATAATAATATAAAAATAAATAAACCTGTTCATCTTTCAGAACTGAAGGGATTCTGATTTGCCCAATGTATCCATCTCAAAATGCGTAGGGACTTTCTGGATTTATTGAAATTTTCTCTGGGAAGTTTACAGAACTGATGCCAGACACTGCTGCCTGCTCTTTCTTCAGTTGTTTTTAATATGCTTTGCTGACAGTTCATCTCTCGGGTTGTGTAATGTGCGCTCTACGATTTGCCACAATTCATCAAATTCATGAAAATGGAAAAAAGATTCTCAACTAATTGTATATCTGTGGTTTGGCAGACACTCCTTCTGTCCCTTTCTGCCTGTACAAGAGACAGCACGGCAGCTCTTACCCTGGCAGACAAAGGTACAACCACAACGGTCCTAAAACTTTTCTGATGTCTTACTCCCCTCTTCCCACCCCTCAGCATTTCAGGGAATTTGGGAACGTGCTTGAAAGGTGTTTGTGTTTTTTCAAGTGAAAGGAAAGGAGGAGATGAGCTTTGAGAGGAGGAGACTAATTTAAAATGTCCCCCTTTCTTTATTTTTTGGACCCTTCTCCTTTCCAGAGGAAAGTTCTAGAGAAGTTTGTTAAAAAGCTGTTTCCAAGCACATAATCCTTTTCTAAACCGATTCATTGGATTGAATTGATTGGACTTTTCTGCCTTTGTATATGTTGAATATCACAGCTAATAGCACAGTATTAATTACATGCCATTCTCTTTACCCTCTTTGTGCACTGCCAGTCAGCAAAGGTGTCTAATTTCACACATCATTTGCGATGTCCGATGGTAATACCCCTTATTTTGGGGAAGGGCTGTTGAATGGAGCCATTAATCTCCATTTTGGGATGCGTAGTTCCAGATTCTGGACCTGATTCTGTAGTTACTCTAAGCACAGAGTTCTTGGAGAAGTCACTGGGCTCAGGTCCTGAGAGAAAGGGGAGTTCAGGTAACTTTGAACTAAATTTCAGGACTTCAGGATTTCCCAGTTCCACAGCCCAGTGCAGGGAAGAAAATTGCTCTATTTTTCTGCAATCAATGACCTGTAGGGTGATGGAAATGGGTGGGAACTGGAGTTCACGGGATATTCTGGACACTCTTCCCACATTGTGGAGTGTAGGAAAACTGTTGTGATGGTGCCGTTGCGTTCTGGACAGCTAGCCCAAAGGAACGCTCCTAATTCCTACCAGACCAAAGCAGCTGTAAGTCAACAGCCACCCAGACCCAGCTTCAACCCAGAGGCAGCTGGTGGAATTGAACAGGAACGAAACAAAAAGAAGTACTATACGTGTCTGAGAAATCTTATCAGCCCTGGCAGGGATATTTATTGCTCGCTGACGACTGAGAGTCTCGTCTTGCCCAGGGACTAGCTGGGAGCCAGTAACGGAGCGGAAACGCGGGGCGAGGAGGGAATGACAGTCGATGGCTGATTGCTCTGGTGTCACGCCTTGGGAACGGCAGCCAGAAATGTGCAACTCATTCCGCCCTTAGAATCAAAGGCACCTAATTACAATCTCATTTTGTTAAAATACAGTGCTAATGACTTGCTTGTGCAGTAGCTGGATACCATATCAACTGCCATAGAAGCAAAGTTTTTTTTTCCACTTTAGCAGTCCCAGTGACAGTCTCCGGCTGCCTGTGCATAAACCCTCGCCAGTCGTTGCTGTGGGTCACCAGAGAGGAGATTTGCAGCAGTTTCCACTGGGAAGTGACAATGAGAGGAGTCACTTTGTGCTGAGATGTCCCATCTGACTTCAGAAGGGCTGCCTCAAGTCATTCATAAGAGCTGGTCTTTTAAAAGTCCAGCCAATCCTGCTTGGGTCAGGTTACTATTACTGAGGTGGGAGGTGGTCTCCTCTCCCAAGGAACAGGCAACGGGACAAGAGGAAATGGTCTCAAGTTGCACCAGGGGAGGTTCATATTGGGTATTTGGAACAATTTCTACACAGAGAGGGTTTTTCAGCCTTGGAATGGGCAGTGGTTGAGGCACCATCCCTGGAGGGATTTAAAAGACGGGTTGACATAGTGCTGAGAGACATGGGTTCGTGATGGTTTCTATCAGAGCTAGGCTGATGGTTGGACTAGCTGATCGCAAAGGTCCCTTCCAACCCAGACAATTCTGTGATTCTGTGGGACATCAACAGAGGCTAAGCTCTGTTCTCTCTTGTAACACCTTCCACCCAGTTCTTCTTTACAATCTGTCTTTTTTTGTGTGCTGGTACTCAGCCGTTTGTACCTTTGAATTGTGTTCCTTATACTTAGGGTGCTTCTGTATGTTTAATACAAGTTGTACATCATCTTCCAAAACTTTATTACCAAATGTATATACATACAGGTTTTCAGAGCTCTCACTACTTGCAAAATCTTATTTCAGGTTAGGGGTTACTTCTATTACCTTCCAAGCATCTTGCTGACAGCAACTGGATTTTTAAATATCAGGGGTACGTGTTGTGTTCCCTCCATATGCCTTTCCCTCAGCAGATCCCAAATGAAGCACGTGCGTGGGTGATATGCATTGGCATTTGCTATTATTTGATCTTATTTCATGAAATCCTCCTCAGCAAATTCTGCGCATGTTAATCTGTTAATTATAGCAAAGTCTATACTATTAAATATTTATCTAGAAGGAGTTCTCTGAAAGTAGGGAAATGAGAACAGCTTTCTAAGTAACAGGGTTTTAGCACACAACAAGGACAGACTTTAGACCAAGCCCCAATTTTCACAAGGGGCTTACCATCACAAAGATGGCAGCCCAGAAATCCAACCCCATCCTGGGCTGCATCAAAAGAAGTGTGGCCAGCAGGTCACGGGAGGTGATTGTACCCCTCTACTGTGCTCTGGTGAGACCCCACCAGGATCACTGGGTCCAGCTCTGGAGTCCTCAACATAGAAAGGATATGGACCTGTTGGAAGGGGTCCAGCGTAGGGCCATCAAGATGATCAGAGAGATGGAGCACCTCTGCTGTGAAGACCGGCTGAGGGAGCTGGGGTTATTCAGCCTGGAGAAAAGAAGGCTCTGGGGAGACTTTAGAGTATCCTCCCAGTACCCGAAGGGGCTGCAGGAGAGATGGAGAGGGACTCTTTGTCGGGGAGTGGAGCAATAGGATAAGGTGTACGGCTTTCAATTGGAAGAGGGGAGATTTAGATGAGATCTCAGGAAGAAATTCTTTGCTGTGAGGGTGGTGAGACCCTGGCCCAGGTTGTCCAGAGAAGTTGTGAATGCTCCATCCCTGGAGAGGTTCAAGGCCAGGCTGGATGGGGCTTGGAGCAACCTGGTCTGGTGGGAGGTGTCCCTGCTCAGGGCAGGGGGGTTGGAACTGGATGATCTTTAATGTCCCTTCCAACTCTAACCATTCTATGAATTCATGATTCTTCGATTCTATGATCTTAAGGTGAGAAATGTGTGCATCACGTTAGGCACGCTCAAGTAGTATCCAGAGTCCATCAAGAGGAGAACAAGGCCTGCAATTATTATTTTAAAGAAGCATGGAGGGGAGCCAGAAGAGTGGAAGTAGGGACCCTTCCAAGTACACATCCTGAAGAAGCAAAAGGTGCAGTAATAAAACTAAACTTCCCTCTGTAAAGAGAGAGATTGTTGGAAGGGTGGACTCATTAGCTCTGTGCAGGAGGCCAAGCCATTCTCTGTTTCCTTCTCATTACTTCCAGGCCATGACTGTGTTCTAACTATATCCCAGGTCAGAACACTACCTGGGAGTATTAGTGATCTGAAAAAGAAAGCAGTAAAACAGTTACGGTCCCACTGTCAGTATGAAAATCAGGACCATGATCTTTTAACTGCCCCAGTAAAAAGTTATGTCAGTTGTAATTTCTGCTTCTTGGAGATGCCCAGCATTTAAAGAGCTCTCCACAAGTACACATTCAGTTCTGCTAGATAAAAAAAAAAAAAAA
>VZTM01003948.1:111138-121626 GCA_013400555.1 Jacana jacana | reverse complement strand
TTTCTAAAGCCAAAACTGAAGAAATACATCTGATTTAAATAAATTAGGTTGTTTGAACGTGCCTAAAGCAATAGTACAAATATGTCACTGTTTTCCTGCCACTTCATGTGAGTCCAACTGAGTCCATTGGGCAAAGCCTTTCCAAAGCCATCTCTGCCTCATTCATTCATTCGTTTGTGGGGGGTCAGAGAGACAGGGAGTTACTGTCGGATTCTCTCCTTACAGCCTGGACGTGAAGGTCTTTCTGTGGTTGCTGGGCACCTTGGAATCCTTACACTTTGCACAGGCCATCCTCTTTGGTGCACAGCTCCCAAGGGGAAAATACCAGACAATTTGTCATATTATCTGGGACTTGATTTCTTCAGTGGTTATGAGAAATTTTTGATTGAAAGCATTTGGCTGAAGACATAGGGTTTTTCAAAAAGTGAAAAACATTTTACTATTACTGATGTTTTAGAATCATAGAATCATTCAGGTTGGGAGAGACCCTTGGGATCATCGAGTCCAACCATCAGCCCCACTCTACAGTTTTCCCCTGCACCAGATCCCTCAACACCACATCTCAACCACTCTGAAACACATTCAGGGATGGGGACTCCACCCTGTCCCTGGGCAGCCCATTTCCAGGCTCTGACCACTCTTGCTGGGTGAAAATCCATGATGCAGAGGCCAGGCTACTCATTGCTCCTTATTTTTCCATCCTAATGTCCAGCCTATCTTCTTCACAATTATCTGTACAAATAAATTCACCTAACATTTTACTTAACACTTTTCCTAAAGCACTTCTCCATTGGCTGACAATAACTGCCCGCTGCAGGAAATGAACTGAATGTGGCTGTCAGCATTGGCCATTCCCACTGAACTGTGGTGTAAAAGTCTAACCGAAGCCCTCCAACAGAACATGATGGGACTGGCAATGGGTTTGAGCCACCCATTTTGTTAGTTTGAGTTTAAAGGGAGGCAGTAACAGCGAACGTTTCTGGCAATAGCCGTTTAAGATTTAGGGCCGTAGGAAACAAAGAAATCCCTGACTATTAGAGTCAAATTCAACATGTAATCTCTTTGTAAACTTCCTGAGCCTGATGTCAAATGCAGATAGTTTTTAGTTCTCGTTAGTGCTGCTGCAGAACTTTACGCTCCTTGTATTTAAAAGCATTCTGCAAATTTCCATGTTAATTCATTTACTTTTAGGTTTTATTTTTTTTCATTCTTCTTTAGCCTAAATGGCTCTCCTCCTGCTGCACAGTGTATTTACAAAGCACATCTGCGTTCTCTCAGCTTCCATTTCGCCACGCTAAAGAAGTTAAGGTGCTTTTCAGGTGTCGCCTGAGCTTCTTAACACCTCTTTTCTGTCTCTCTGAAGCACTTCTGGTTTGAATGCAATTGTCTTGCAGCAGAATTATATGTGCTATTCCAGAGGCGGTCTTGCCAAGACCTTGTGCAAGTGGTACTCTCGACCAGTACTAGAAAACACCCCAGCACATCCTAGGATTACACTTTCCTTTTTCGTGGCAGCTTCACACTGGTACTGATAATCATCATGTGATTGACTGATTAAACCCAAGTCTTTCTCCTCCTGTACTATTTCCAACTGATGAGCTCCCAGCTTATAGCAGAAATTCTCGTTATTAGTCCCTGAGTGCATGACCTTACACTTTGTACTATTAAATTTCATCTTGCTTCTATTACTACAGTCGTCCATTTCATCTAATTCTTCCTGTATTCTTCCTGTATGATATTCCAGTTCTCCTCGGTATTGGCAACTCAGCCAAAGTTTTTGCCATCAGAAAAATTTCATTAGCACACTAGATTAGTGTTTGTATCAAAGCCATTAATGAAGGTATCAAATAACAGTGGTCTCAAGACCAACCTCTGAGGAATTCCACTAGTGAGTCTCCAATCTTATAGACTTCCTTTCAGCAGAAGTCGTATTTGTCTCTTGTTTAAGGTGGTTTTTTCAGTGTTTCAATTCCTGTGCTAATTACCCTCTTTAACAGGTAGCTCCCCGTGTGGTTCTGCAGTGAAGTTAAAGGTAGATTAGAGCAGTTTTACTGTAGAGGAAGAATTATAGGCCAGATGTGAAAGTGTGACCTAGGGAAGGTAATTCAATCAAACCAGGCCTGCATATCACCCAAATTGTGTGGAATGTTGGACAGGAGAAGACAAAAACCTCACTCATTATATAAGGATTAAATCTACTGAGAAACACCCAATGGAAACTAGAAAATCAGCAGGTAGAAATATCTCTAAAACACTGGTTTACAAACAACAAAACCTTTGCATAGAGCAAATAAGTACTAAGGTATTTCTGGCCATAAGTATATTCCTATATCCAAACAATACTACTTTACATTCACTCAGTATAACATCGTTATTTAAGCAATAACGATGCAACGGTCCATTATCAGTTGGTTGTTCAGTTAATGAAGTGCCTGAGGTGAAGGCCACTGCTTTACTTACCCAACACAAGGTTTTATTAAGAAACAAGCATTCATCTTGATCACGGCACCAATTCAGCATCTACTAAATTGACAGCTCTATCTGGGAATAGGTTTCTATCACAAAGAAAGTGGTATCTGCTGTCATCTGACAAGTGTACTTCATTCCCTACCTAGATTTAACAACCGAGCCTCCTCTACTGCACAGAGAATCCGCTCTCCTGCTTTAGAGCAGTCAAACATACTCATTATGTTTGTTGCCCAAAGAAATTTCACTTACTGGTGACTGCTGTTCCCAAAGACTAAACCTTTTTACTGATTGTTGCTTCTTATATATGAGTGATTTTTGTAAGTTAATTCTAATGACTGGGACAACTTCACTGATTTGGCTAAGACCACAGCCACAAAAGCAGTGGTATGTCCACCCAACTGAAGTGGCAGTGAATGAAGTCCCAGGCCTGGAGCAGGGAGAGGTTGACTCTGGTTTGCTGTCCTTTCCCCTTCCACCACCCCAAAAAGGATTGTGTAGAACCACTTTCTTAAATGTGGGTAACCCAGAGGTTCATAAAACCCACGTCTGCTGAAGGACAGAGTGCCATGAGTATGGAAAACTCACAGGAGAGAGCAACACTGCTAGAGCGCTCGCCCTCCTGAGGTGCTTGTGATATCCAGACAGCTGAGAGGAGAACTGAATGCAGAACAGCGTGCTGCAAAATCTTTTAAGCTTTCAAGGAACTGTTCCTCAATTTTTATTTTTTTTAAAAAGAAAATTCATGATTTTCCTCCTTGATCCTCCTCGTTCCTTATTTTTCCATCACATTGGCCAGAAAGGGTTAGGCATCCACGAGTAACTCAAATGTTAGGAATTTTCTATCAGTGTGCAAGGGCCACCCAACAGTGATATCTCCTGGACAAAGAAAAGCAGGAGGAAAGATATCTAGGTCTTGATTTCAGTCTGAAGATCCAGTGATGATGATCAGATTCTACCCAAGAGGTTGAGGGAACTGGGCATGTTTAGTTTGGAGAAGAGGAGGCTGAGGGGAGACCTCATTGACCTTTACAACTCCTGAAAGGAGGTTGCAGAGAGGTGGGTGTTGGCCTTTTCTCCCAAGGGAATCATGACAGGACCAGAGGAAATGGTCTGAAGGGAGGTTCAGACTGGATATTAGGAAGAATGACTTTGCTGAAAGAGTGGTCAGGCACTGGAACAGCCTGCCCAGGGAGGTGGTAGAGTCACCATCCCTGGAGGGATTTAAGAAATGTGTATATGTGGCACACTTCATGCTCTAGTGCCTGAGATCGTAGGGGTTTTTCGTGTGTGTGTATGGTTGGACTTGAAGAGCTCAGAGGTCCTTTCCAACCATGAAGATTCTGTGATTCTAAGAACTGTCACCTGGGGGCAAGTTCAACACCCTGGACTGTATATGTTTGTAACAGAAATCACGTTGATAATTGCTTTTACATTTTGGTTTATGCCACTCATTTCCCTCCACTTTTCATTAATATTTATAAAATTCTTGCCACTGTAGCTCTGGTGGATTTTACGCCATATTAGAAAGAATTGATTAAAACCTGATATACTATAGGTCAAAAACATTGTAAATTTGAACTTTGATAAGCCACAGAACTAAGCCAAATCCTGTGTGGAATTAAGACAGCTTTGCAGTACTTTGCTGATTGCAAGTTGGCTTTAAAACTGATAATTTCTGAATCAATATTGTTAAATTTGACCAACTTCTGCATGAAAACCATGCCTGTATTTGATTCATTGTAAGGAAAAAATGCCTTTCTTGCTCTTCACAATATTTATGAATAATCACAAGTCTGTAGTTGATTACTTCTATTCTCTTCTGTTATCTTCTCCTTGGGAAACCCATACCATGTATTGATGCTATTACCTTACCCATTGCTGCTAATTTACCAATGGCTTAAAGCTTCTTTGTATCTGGCAGAATAGCCCTACTCTTTTGCCTAATCCTTCAATCCAGCCGCTCCATCAGTAGTTGCCCTGGTTGTAAAGCAGTGCATGTCCCTCACCCATCAGCCAAAAGCCTTTCTACAGTACGTCAAGTATATCTGCAATATTTGTTCAAATTGAAATTTAGATGATGCTCTCTTCACATGCATCAAGACATTTTATATTTCTGTGATTTGGAGCTAATGTTTTTTCCAATCCCAGACAGAAAGAGAGTTCTGATTATCTATGGAGGATGATCCACAATTCTTTTTCATTCATCCTGGAATAGCAAATGAGTATGTTTACTCTGTCATCTGAAAAGATGATACCCTGAAACCACACTATTGAGCCTGTCACAGCTGTGTTAGAGGGAGGTGACCCATTTACTGACAGAAAAGACTAGAAAAGATGAAGCTAGGCTGAGGTTTGATTTAAACAACGCTAGCCTCGCTATGAAGTGCTTACTTGCTCAGACAATGGACTAAGTGAGGACACCTTAACTGCTCACCCAATATGACAATACCGATACCACTATGAATGCCACGTTAATTTTTAGAAGTACTTCTCATCATATTCCCGCTTTCATTGGGATGCAGCTTCTCCAGAACACGTTTCTGAACGGCGTTTTGCCTCAGTGTTGTTTAGATCTTCCTCGAAAGCATGGACCAGCTCTGATAGAAGCAGTACAGGGATTGGTCTGAGACATAACAAATGGCACTCGAGAGGTGCATGATGGGGTTACCATCCAGGTATTTTTTTTTTCACAGAGGTTAACACCAGGACAGGCTGCTATATTATACTATTGGCTTTCCGTTATGGGCCTTCACTTTTTATCCTGTTGTTCTGTACTGGGGCCAATAACTCATGTTTGGGTAAAGCACATCTTCCAGAAAGAGGATCTGTCTTGATCTGCAGACATTAAAAGATAGGGAAGTGATCCTACCGTTTTATAACTTGTTCCAGTGGTTAACCACTCATGGTTAACATGTGGCTTAGTTCAGCTTCCAGCCATTAGTTCTTCTTTTCCCTTTCTTTGCCCGATTAAAGAGCACTTTAGTACTCTCTGTTTTCTCATCACGAGAGTACTTACACTTCCACAGTTACCTCTCAGTCGAGTCACCACTCAATCTTCCCTTCGATGGGCAGAACAAACCAGGCTCTCAAAGTCTCTCTCTCACTGGAGGCATTTTATCCAACCTTGAATCCTTCTATGGTTCTTTTCGACATCGTCTCTGGACTGAAAAACAAAAAGCCAATCAACAAAAACTCTTTTAACTGTGGACAACAGAAATGGACAAAGTATTCTCTTATACATCCCATTATTGCCAAATAAAGGCATAAAAATTCAAAAAAGCTGTTTGTCATTTGGTCATGTAGAGGATTGCTGTTGTTTTTACCAGCTGTGCCTGTGTTTGCTGCTCCAGTGTAATACCCAGAGCTTCCTCAGTCAATGTGTTCCCAGACAAAGATGTCCATCCTGCTGGGCTGGCCTGCATCTTCTCCTTCCATGCACAATTTTGCATTTGACTGAGTTGCCACATGGGTTGTTTTTTTTAATAATTTTTTGAATTATCTCATTTTACTAGCAATTCAGAGCACAATGTAGGGCTCTGTTGTCCTCGTTATTATTTACTGACTCTTCAGTCTTTCTGCCACCCACAAATTTTCTAAGAATGATTTATGTTTATGTTTTAACTCATGGGTGAAAATGTTGAATAGCACGGAGTCCAGTGTTGATCCCTGAGGAGCCTCGTAGGATCACTTCCATCTGGCGATGATTTACCACCGACTAACTCTTTTTTGAGATCATTCGTTCAACAAGTTCTGGATTCATCTGCTCTGATCAATTTACATTGTCTTATCAGTGATCAGAAAGCAGAGGCTAAAAGTCTGCTGGGTAGAGTGGCAGGAATTCTAAGCATTCATTGGGACAGACTAAAACACAGAGAGTGGCACAGGTTGTAAAGTTATGCATTCCCCTCCTCTGCCACCTGAAAATATGTCTATAGTATGTTAAGTATTTCTACCATATTTATTCCAATAGAAATATAGGTAGTGTCTTTTCATACCTGGAAAGATATCGTATTTATTTATCCATTTACAAAATAAAATAAGGCCACAAAGATGCTCAGAGGGATGGAGCACCTCTCCTATGAAGACCAGCTGAGGTATCTGGGGTTGTTCATCCTGGAGAAGAGAAGGCTCTGGGGAGACCTTAGAGCAGCCTGAAGGGAGCTCCAGGAGAGCTGGAGAGGGACTTCTTGTCAGGGAGTGTCCTGACAGGATGAGGGGTAATGGCTTTAAATTGGAAGAGGGGAGATTTAGATGAAATCTCAGGAAGAAATTTGGTGTGAGGGTGGTGAAGCATTGGAAGAAGTTGCCCAGAGAAGCTGTGGCTGCCTCATCCCTGTAAGGGTTCAAGGCCAGGCTGGATGGGGCAGGGGGGTTGGAACTGGACAGTCTTTAAGGTCCCTTCCAACTCTAACCATTCTGTGATGCTTTCTATGATGCTATAAATTTAGAAAGATTGAAATGTTGGACAAGAAATTTAAAAAAAAACCCTAAAACTAAAGTTTTTTCTTGTGGCTGTAACCCATTCCTTATGCAGGAGAAGAGGGAGATTAGCTTTTTGTGTCGTCTCAGTCCATGCTTTGCACGCTTGCACCACCCATTGCACAGGATGTCATCTTCTCCTTCTGTTCCAAATGCTGCATGTGTGCACACCAGACAAGAGAAACACTAACTCATTTTGGGCTATTAGGTCTAGAGAAGAGCTTTCAAATATAAATGAGTCTAGAGTAATGTGATTAATTTAGACATACTCGGAGAGTTAGAATGAAATGTGAGTCTCACCTCCTATCTGCAAATACAGAAGCTTCAAATCTTAATTATTTTAATTGCCAGTCCCTGCCACTGAAGACTTTGCTCAGAACAGCACAGTCATCCTTGAGGCATCTCAGTAAAAGAAAGATTTCTAAATGCCACAAAAGTTGCTGAAAGGCCAAGGAGTTAGAGTTGACTTTGTAACCATACCAGGACCATCTTGGATACTGCAGAGTCATCAGGCACAAGAAACACAGAATTCCAATTTATGCTGTTAAAAGGCAGAAGCTGGTTACCAGCTGCATTGTCTGCTGAGATAAAAGCAGCGAATAACAGAGGCCCAAACAGGGGGAAGGTGAGGTGAAATAGAACTGCATTTGTTTAGCTCCCGTATTTTCTATAGAAACAAAAATGCCAAAACAGGCTAGAGCAAATAATTTCAGAGAACACCAAATTATCATTAGTGACCTAACTATTGTGGCTTTTTATAACTGCTCACAGTCTTTAAAACATGAGTCCAGTACAGAGATATACCTGTTTCCATCAGAGAGTATTCCCCCAAAGAACTGAAAATAAATGTGAATTTGCTTTTCTAAACAATCTGCTGACAACTAAAAATGTACAGGAGTTTCTATATTGGGCTTTGCCAAAAGGGTGCCCTTATCAGGAGCCTTAAAGTTGTTGACGGGCTGATTGAAAGACATCCTAGCAAATTGATGTAGTTATTCACTGATTTTTCCTCCAGCCCAAACTTGCCCGAAGACATCATTGATGTGCTCAGATGGACCAGCCACTGCGTTCCTAAGTCCTCCTCTAACTTCCTTACAGTTACTTAAGATTGCATATTTGTACTTTAGGACCAGTGCAAAGAATGATAAACCCTTAGAAAAAATCCACACAACTTAGCTTTCATCAGATTAAGGCACCTTAGCGGCTAGAGTAGCATTTTATCTGTTTTCATTGGGATTTGGTTCTCTTTATAGCACCCTTGAACTGACCCTGAGAGCTGGTGTTTCTATCTTTTATCAGCCCTGGGTCTTTTGAATCACCAGGTTATTGAGTTGTGAGACCCTGCCATCCTCACGTGCGTACCTAAACTCGCTTATCCTTGCCACCCAATTTGGGTCTTTATTAAAGTGCAAGGGAAGGTGCATCATGGTCCTATCTGCTGTATTATGACATCAGTCCCACAGGGGACCCGTGGTCAAAATCTGATAATGTTAACTATATTTTCAGCATGAATTTATGATAACTTAGTGCAATTTATAGCTTACATGCTGACATGGCATCCTATTTTTTTTTTTTCCCTTTTTCTTTTTTTTTTCTTTCTTCTTCAAAATGCATGCAGCGTTCTCCATCCTTTCCTATTCACTAGCTGGGATCCTTCTAGAGAAATGACTCATCATAGAGGAGAATGGCACTTTTGCCCTTTGTGGCGCACTCCTTCAGTGCAGCAGCTATGGATCTAAATAAAAGGCAGCATGTTTCCAAGCACTTTTTTTTCTTTTTATTTTACTTTTTTTTTCTCTCAGGGCTCACTTGCTAAAATAGAAACCCAAGTCCACATGGTGATCATATTTGCTACCTCAGGGACTAATTTTCTTTTACCTCCTTTCCTGTATTCCAAAGCTTCATTGCCATTATCCTCTTGCTCCCCATGCACTAACAAAAAGATTTTAATGTATTCATTATGCAAAATCTTGTCTTTTGTGACCTTTGCCAAGAGTGCCCCCAAAGGACTGGCCAGGCTTAATAAGCTCACAAATAAACTACGATGTCAGCCGAGGGCACTACTGGCCAATTGAGCCGGCACCATTGCCCTCTCCCCAAGCCCCCACTTCACACCTGAGATACCCCTGAGGTGGGATCACGGGGGTGTTGTTCTGCCCTGGAAAACTGCTAATCCTCTCCTAGCTCCCAGCTAAAGCAAACAATCCCCTTTGTGAAGGCTGGAAGAATCATACCAGCAATATCGCCTTGTGCCGCCTCCGAGAGAGACTCTGCCTTCCTTTAGCGTCTCCTTTTCCCTTTCTCTCCTCAGCAGCGTTGTTTAATGCTCTCGTTCTTCTCATTTCAATTATGTCCTGCAAAAAAGCTTTGGCAGGGGCATGCCAGCTGGGAGGAAGGGGTGCTCTCTCTCCTCAGACCCTTGCCTTGGTCCATTTTCCTCCTGCCCGGGTCTATTGTCTGAGTTCTACAGGGAAAAGATTAGATACTCGAAAGAAATTCTTTCTTGGCGGTGAGACCCTGGCCCAGGCTGCCCAGGGAAGTTGTGGTTGCCCCATCCCTGGAGGGGTCCAAGGCCAGGCTGTATGGGGCTTGGAGCAACCTGGTGTGGTGGGAGGTGTCCCTGCCCAGGGCAGGGGGGTTGGAACTGGATGATCTTGAAGGTCCCTTCCAACTCCAACCATTCTATGATTCTATGATTCCATGAAAACCTCTGCTCTCCCATCCAGCTGCTGATGCTGTGGCAGAAGAGTGTGGTTCCTGCCTGCCAGGCAGCCGGGCAGAGAATGGAGTAAGAGTAAGGGACACAGTAGCCTCTTCCTTTCCTATATAAAACATGCAGATAAAGTATACAGTATCAGAGAACAACACAGCCAGTAAAAAAGCCCTTGAATTTATTAAGGAAGAATATCAACTTTCAAAACTCTAAAAGAGATCATGCTCATAAAAGATAGATATTACAAATGTTAATGCAAATTATTAGTAAATCTGACCCCTCTACCCCACCGCGACACGCATTTAAAATTTATCAGGGAACACATTCAGGGGAATAGCTTTGGGGAATTCGCTGCTCATCTTTCCCTTTCTTCCTCCATCTCACACGCTGGCGGTCTCCAGACAGCTCCTCGGAATTCTTCAGAAAGGCTGTCGCTCTGACCCCTGCGCCGCACATCCATTGACTTACTTCATTTGACTGTCTGGAGTGACAGCTCAGGTACTAGTACAACATGTTCCCACACCTTCCATGGCAGCACACGCGCCTTCCTTCCCCCTCACCTCTGTATTATGATGCAGAATACCACCCCGCCCGCCGCTTCCACCAGGAAACTTTTCGGACTTCTGGTGTTTGAATAGACACAGCCCAAGGAGAAAGGGAAAAGAAGGAAGCGTGGTCTTTAGTCAGTGGGAGAATTCATCCTGGAACACTTGCACAAGTTCTCTTTCTGTCATCCTGTCAAACAGGGAGGACTTTCAACATGATGAAAAGTTTTAGGTATTTAACTGCCATTAGCTACAACAAGGCTTAAATATATAAATGTTTTT